>JAGFPH010006505.1:30722-51327 GCA_018207615.1 Philaenus spumarius | reverse complement strand
TCAAAAGTTATCGTTGTTTAAAAATTCACAAATTTTCGTTTTTTGGTATTTTAACAAATAAACTCATTTTTAAGCGTTTAAAATTCAAACTAAGCGGGAAGTTCTAGTGTTGGCCTGCACGGTCAACCAATTTCCAGATTTTTTTTTGTGGAAAAAGGGGATTGTTTTTCAAAAATGTTCAAACCATTTTTTCGTGCATCTATGCAGGCCTAATTGACATGTTTGATGCAAATTTGTTCGAAATCGATCAAATAGTTTTCTACAGTTTTGTATACATACAGACAAACAGACAGACCTTTTTTAAAAACCATATTTTTGGACCCTTATTGTCCCAAAACGGATATTCCCACAAAAATCTCAACATCGATTTTGTTTTGCGATCACTATACTTTCTCTGTACTATGATATGGTGATAAAGTAATACCTAACTTTAAACTTTTTCAGACAAGATATTTTCTGCTAAAGTATTACGGCTAATTGGCCCATGCACCTGTCTGTTGTTTCAATCGAAGTTTACTGTTGGCAGCTGTTCCTTCGATAGCTTAATAAAGTATCATGCGACTTTAAAATTACATCTATTTTATCCTCCCACGTTAGTTTAATTAAGAAAATGTTCCCGGTTCAAAGCTAGGTGGTAGATTCTACCGTGGGGTTGGCGTGCGAAGCACGCAATGCACTGTGTATTGAAGATACTCCCAATACGGGATTTGGGAATTTTGTGTGTTCAATATACTCCCAATATTCGAAATGGCGTGCGAAGCACGCAATGCTTTGTGTGTTGAAGATACTCCCAAAATTCGGAAGGGCGTGCGAAGCACGCAATTCTTTGTGTATTGAAGATACTCCCAATATGCAGAATGGCGTGCGAACCATTTTGCAGCAATGCAGCACCGTCATGAATAGACCTATTTCCCAAATTGTTGGTTGCAACAATAAAACATAGGCCTATAAACTTAATTTTGGAACTTTGCTCAACTCACGTCAGCGGTTCAGATGCGTGGTCGAATTATGTTTTATATTTATAGCCTAAATGAGTAGAAATTACTTTATTTTTTATTTTTGAACCTTTCTACGTAATAATCACTAATATTTTAAAGCGGACGCACATGTGCGTCCATAGCACATAGGCTTAAAATTGGCGTGCGGAGCACGCAATAATTTGTATATTGAAAACTCTGCCAATACGTGGGTTGGCTAGCGAAGCACACAATGCACTGTGTATTAAAATTACTCCCAACACGAGGGTTGGCGTGCGAAGCACGCAATGCACTTTGTATTGAAAACACTCTTAATACGGAGATTGGCGTGCGAGGCACGCGATGCATTTTGTATTGACATTACTCCCAATATTGGGGTTGGCGTGCGAAGCACCCAATGGATTGTGTATTGACATTACTCCTAATACGGGGGTTGGCGTGCGAAGCACGCAATGCATTGTGTATTGAAAATACCCGCAATACGGGGGTTGGCGTGCAATGCACTGTGCGTCGGCCGCTTCGCGTCCTTAGCAGGGAACGTGAAGAACTAGCCAAAACGTTCTTGTAAATAGCTAATGTCGATTTCGATTATCGATTTTAGGAGTACCGGACCCACGAACTAATTTCAATCTATTCCAGTTTCGCCCATTTTTGGAATATCAACACCAAATTTGTTTTACAAGTTGAGTACACCAGTATAAATATCCTTAGTAAGTATGAACGATTTTTTTCTTGTTATTTTTAAAAACGAGGCGCTTGAAAATAGTCTTCTGTTTTACCTATCTCGTTTTAACTATAACACTTTTGGATTCAACGACTCCATTTTCGACATTTTTGAACATATCGAATTAAAAATTGGTACAGAAGTTACAAATACAATTGTTTTTGCTATACTTATTTTAAAAACTATATTTTCAAAAATCACTAATCTGCAGCTGATCAACTCGAGTGTTTTGATGAAAAATCTAAAAAGGTCTAAAATTATACTTTTTTAATTTGCTTGTGCTTTTAAAAGTAAATAATGAAAAAGGTTTATACTTCTTGAACTTGTTTGAATATATATATATTTAACTTGTAAAAAAACTTTCAGGTTGATATTTTGAAAATTTTCTAAACTGGAGCCGATTAAAATTAGTTCGTGGGTCCGGTACTCCTAAAATCGAGAAACCCATTGATGAGTCAAGTGGCTCTAGATCGGGTCATTTTCAAGATATCAAGCTGAGACTCAGCATAAATGTTTAAAATATATATTTTAACTCCTATGTCAAGTTTCAATTCGATATATTAAAATTCGGCCAATTTAGAATGAGCCAACGCTTCATATATGAATAAGATGTCCCCTTTTAGTGATTTCCCCTGCTGCAAAATACATACCTGCATTATCGAATTTTTTCCAGACAAACCATTGTTCGCAGGAAATAAATACACACGACCTTTTTTGTTGAAAAATACCTCTCCTACACGGTGGTATTTTTTATTTTTCTCTATCTTCATCATAGCTCAAAATATTAAGGATAATCGAAAAAAAATGATAATCGATTTTATTTTTTCGACCTTGGGAAATCGATAGACTGGTAAACTTTTTTTATGTTAATGTACTTACTTTAAGGTACTTATAAAAAAAAAATCAGCCATATTGCAAATTACTGGTAGTTTTAACCTATACCGACTGGGCTATAATTACCAGTCTTAATACTCAAGTTGGTCCAGAGTATTTAGATATTGGACACGTTATAACGATCTTAGTGATAGAATTTTCTTACAGTTATTTCTCTTATCCGTGCATTTTAAAACTGGTTTCAGCATTTATTGTAAAAAAGGTAACCTGTTATGTAAGTTTATTGGTAACATTTTATTTTAACATGTACTAAAAATGTATAATGTTAAACAAAAAATTGTTCCTCATCCTCCTCATAGACCGACCGTTCTTACTGAAGATAATAAATCACTCACTATCCACAAAAACAGTTGATACTGATAGTGTGGGTTTTATGAATAATATCACTTTAAATAAATTTAAAATATTTTTGGAACAACGTTCCTAACTGTGGGTTGCGGTAGGATTTAACAAATAGAAAATGTATTGCGGGACGAAAAAAGTGTTATTAATTGGTTGCTATGGCAGTGGCAAATATAAAAAAATATTTGGGTCTGCGTCGGACCAGACGGTAGAAGTTATACTTCTTTGGCCATCCAATGGTGTAGACAGGTAGACCTACTATTGATTTAATATATTTTGGGAAAAACTAGTCGTAACTTAGAGTAACCCTATTATTTTGTAGATGATAGCCTATTCTTATATAAAAACACTAACCAACACTGAAGGCATATTTTAAAATTAATATCCCATTTTTTCCTTCTTTGTTACATACGCTTATGAATACTATCGTCGCATCTGTTTGGTTGGTCACAGTTAGTCTGGGGACCATGATCAGTGCTCACTTACTACACCCAACAAAATGAATGAGCTCCCGAAGTTTCTGCATATCGTCGTGAATCACCCTGCATATAAAATTTTTAATGACTGCCGAAAACGTGTTCAGGGGACCATGATCAGTGCTCACTCACTACACCCAACAAAATTAATATTGCATTGCCATCGGTCCTCGATAAGTGTGCAAAGTTTCAAATCAATCCGACTTTTTGAAGGGGGTGAAAAATCACGTCGTGTTCTGGGGACCATGATCAGTGCTCGCTTACTACACCCAACAAAATTAATATTGCACTGTCATAGGTCCTTGATAAGTGTGCAAATTTTCAAATCAATCCGACTTTTTGAAGGTGGTGAAAATCTCGTCGTGTTCTGGGGGACCATGATCAGTGCTCACTTACTACACCCAACTAAATTGATATTGCATTGCCATAGGTCCTGGATAAGTGTGCAAAGTTTCAAATCAATCCGACTTTTTGATGGGGGTGAAAATCACGTCGTGTTCTGGGGACCATGATCAGTGCTCACTTACTACACCCAACAAAATTGATATTGCATTGTCATCGGTCCTCGATAAGTGTGCAAAGTTTCAAATCAATACGAAGATAGGTATAAAAAGGCCCTTTCCTGATTTTACTCCTAACGCGTGACGCGGTTTCTCGACCGACACACCCCATCCCGATTACAACGGGCGCAAAGAAGTATAACTTCAATAAGGGTAACGAAAAAAGCGTTACCAAATTGGTTTCTATGGCAATGAATGTAAATACTTTCAATAAACACGTGTTTTGGTTCATCAATTCAAATTGAGAGACGATCGGTTCCGCCCGGCGTAGTTCAGATATTGTCGTCAAGCGCTGCAATTTTAGGTTAGGCCCAGAAAGGAATTTTAAGTCTAGGCCTGGCCTAAAATAATTATCGCATGTTGCCGTTAAGACAGGTAAATTAAACATGCACACAATAATTTTAGGTTAGGTCTATACGGATGAACCAACATTTTATGTTTATTGAATGTATTTACAATGAATGGGCATTTAACTGTGTTTACCATCGTAGTTTTGATGTTATAATTAATTATACACCTTTATTATAATAACATTAAACGTATGGAAACAGTAAATATTTGTAAAAAAACAATCTAATAATAAACGGCTATTGAAAGATAAAAATTGGGGTCCCACGACCGCACACATTTACTTTTTTTTAAGTAAATATACTGATTGCAATAAAGAACATTGTAAATATAAACAATAGTTGACCGAACGTAAGCGAGGTCTCCGTTAACTCGACCGTTCGGCATTTCGTCTGTGTCTCTGTGTGTCTGTATGTCTGTGTGTCTGTCTCACGATTACGGCCAAACGCCTTGACCGATTTTGATGATTTTTTACACGAATGTTCCTTATTATAAGGCCGAGCAATGTATATACGTATACGGTTTTTTCCATTTTTCATTTTTAACCCCTTAAATAAAATAAAATTGGCGGCCGGACAGTTTCTCTCAGTGTAAGCATTTTTCTTAAGCCAGTTTGTGGCTTAACCATAAGTCGAATTTAAAAACAAATAACATTTTGCTAATAGCAAATTAAATTTTAAACAAAATTGTATTCTTGATTTTTTCCGTATCTCTAACGGTAAGCTCACAAAATGGCCGTAAACTTAGAATTTGTTAAAAATCGTCCAAGCTTTTGTATTTCAACCATGTTTTTATTCGTTTATTTTAAACCAATTCAAAAGTGTTCCATAGCTTTTTTGTAGATAAAGGTTTAAAGAATTCATATATGCCAGTAAAAAAATTATTGAAGTAAAATTAAGAAAGTTATTAGCTCAAGAAACAATCACGTTCAGTAACGAAAGGAAAATGTTTAACTTTAATCCTACATAAAAAGTAGTAAAAATTATTGTAATTTTTTACATAAATGTAAAAAAGTTTCGTAATTTAGTTCTAAATATAATAATTGTATAAAAATATTTATCATTTTCAAATTTCTTATTTTGAAAACACCAGTTTTTATGTCCCTACTACAACACTGCTAACAAAGCTAGGCCTGTTTTGAATAGTAATTTAGGAATATATCATTTTCCCAAAAATGACATATTATTATAAGAAAGTGTAGAGGATAAATCAAAGAATTGAACTGTATACCGGTAAATTATCATTGTAAATTTCATAAAAGTATTTGACTTAGCTTTACTTGAATTACAAAATGAGATGAAACAAATGAAACCTCGCGGCGATAAAGGACATACAAAAAATGACCGTAGGACACCGTGGGAAGTGTTGGTACATGGGTTGAGATCACTATCACGACGTTTTAACATCGTTTGTTTCCATTATTTCTAATATTGGAATATGATATGGAACTTAAGTTAACTATGATACATTGTTAATTTAAGTATATAAATATTTAATTGTATGTTGTCCCTCTATAACGCGATATTTTTAGCTATCTCACGCATTATTAACCTAAATAAAACACAATGCCTCTAAAAGAAAATCTTTAGCAGTTAAAGCTCAAGAAAATAAATAAAAACGAGAACAAGAAATCCCGGAATCGTGGGAATTGTAAATAATGTTTCACTGGCTAAACCTTGTGCTTACTTCCTTACTGGCACACTATTTTTAACCTAAGCTCAAAACCACATTTGTTATTTCAACGAGCGAGGTCTACTGTTCACAGAACTACTAGTTAATATTATTTAAATTTAAAATAGATTTGTTGGTGGTAGGCTATAATATGTTTTATTTTAAAGACACATAAGCAGAGAATTAAACATAAAATGAAAATTGATATGAAAACCATAAAACATGTGGACTTAATTTTGGAAATTACCTCAACTCAAGTCAGCTGTTTAGATGCGTGATGGAATTATTTTGTTCTGGTAGCTAATTTTTCAGCACAACTTCGGGAATGTGTATTGAGGTATGTATTGGGCTATGAAAACACACCCTTATTCGTAAGTCGAGAACTATCCCTCAATATCTTGTTAGCGAATTTCCACAGGAAAAATGAGCTATTACAGTGGCCCTTATGGCAGGACCGAAGGTCGGGAGTGGCAAATGAGCATCGATCATGGTCCCCAAACGTTTTTTTGTGTCATTAAAAATCATATATATATGTATACCTAGTTAAGTACATACAATGTATTAGTGTATATATGCGTATGCCAGACACAGGCCGCTATACTACGCGTGGCAAGTCTAGAGCAAAATGCATAGGGTAAGGAGGTGGGCCAACCCCTCCTCCCCCCTCGCCTATCAAGCCGAGCCAGTGACGTCACTGCATACCTCGCGTTGCAACACTCAGCCGCTACACAATCCATTTTGAGCGAGCTTTTGAGCTACACATACTATTTCGTTCGAACTTTTTTATACGAAAGCCTAATACCTTTGAACTACTATATATATATATATATATAATTCTTTAATATGTTTATTCAAATATAATATTCAAAATTGTTTTAAAATAAATTTATTCCTGCACAGGAAGATTAAATCTTAATATTCACTGTAGTTTTTATAGTGATGCAAATATTTAATGCAATATGGCTGAGAACTGCAGAATTACTTCAGTTTATTTATTTTGTGGCTTTTCTTACTGGAATTTTAATTAAATAAATAAAACAAAATTTCAAATAAATCCAATACATTTTATTTGTTTTTAAGCCTTTTACAATCAACGATTGAACCAAACAAGTTATGTTTGCTCTGAATATACAATTGTTGATTGTGAAAGGCCTAACAAAAAAATTAAAATTTATTGAATTTTTTTTAAATTTATTTAATTTTGTTTATTTACTAACTATATAATTATGAAAGTGGTTTAAATACCTGCTTTCAGTTGACAACACTGTTCAGTCTGTTTTCCTTTGCTTGTATTCTGGTTTCTCTTTCCGGTGTACCCTTGATTTTATTTTCTAAAGGCAACAGTTTCACTGATGGGACAGTGCCAGGTTTTAGTATTTTTTTTTTTTACATTCTTAAGGCCCATAATTTCTGCTTTCAAATTTCTCTAAAAATCTTCTGGTTTAATGTGATCAGAACAAATATGTAAGAAGTGTCTGGATTCCAAGAATCTTTCCGTTTACATTTGCCAATCCAACTAGAACGTAAATTACGTTTTTGGGGAATTCTAAAATACGTAACAGTATCAGAACGACAGTTTAGTTTTGTAGTAACTATTTGTACATATGGCAACAGCACACCGCATACCTGGCATTTTCTATGAATTAATTACTGCATGTCATCAAGTAAATAATCGTATAAATAAAAATATTTTAAATACATGGAATGCCTTAAAGAAGAGATTAAATTAGTTCAACTGCATCAGAAACAGTTTAAGCACATACCAACTCTCCATTATTATTAATGTGTGACGCACAACGGTTATTTTGTAAACGCATTAATACTACACTACATTATAATAAGCACAGCAAACAGTATTTTTAGCAAAATACACTTAAGCACCAGTTATACTTGCGCGACCGGTGCGGTGTGATCGCATATACTTTATAGACTATTATGCTGATGCTGTCCGGCAATGTTACAGCACGAACACGAACACACGTGTGGTGACTGGAAAAGGAGCGACGAGGTATGCCGCACGGTAACTAGAACTACACGGTTATGTGTCACGAGATAGCTGCGCAGTAACTCTGAGCTTAGATGACGTCACTGCCACCGTCTCATGCTTCCCGCCTAGCAGAAGCAGATTGACTTACACGAACTATTTACGCAAACAACGATTTGCTGGGTTAGTTATGTGTAATTTCTACACAAATGTGTCGTTTTAATTTATAGTTTTTACTAATTTTGACTTTCACTTAATTTCATTGACAATGTTGCGAGCACCTACAGCCTAAAAGGAAGCTACGTACCAAATTTCATTCCAATTCGTTTTTATAGGGATTTTTAGTGACTTTGACCCCCCCCCCCCCAAACTGCCCTAAAATTTCGAATTTCTTTTAACCCTTTCTTAGCGAGGGTTTAAATTAGCTGGGGGTCGTAGAAAAGATATTTGAATCACTTTGTAACGTCCGCGTTAATTTAGGATGAAACAAATTGGTTCAAATAGAGTTTGTAATTTTAAATGTATAGGCCTAATTAGTATAAGATATTGTTTAGTATTTAAATATGCAATTATATATCAAAATAAAGCTACGAATGTGATATTTTAATGGCATTTAGTTTAATTCAGATTGTTTGTTTAGTTTTCAATATAATATGTTTAAACTCGTGTATGTTTATGGTTATGCATGGTGTCAAATAATTTGTTTGTTATTATTATTATTGATAGCGAAAATATATTTTGAAAAGTATTAAAAAATTCATAGTTATGATATATTTTATATAAACAATATTTTAAACAGCATATCTCTAAGTAGGCCTATATAGATAGGTATTTAATAACTTTGAGTTGAATTATAATTCTGTAAACATTTTTCGTTGATTTTTCCTTTTGTTTGTTTATAGTTTTTCAATCTAACCTTAAAAAGCTGTCAGTTTTGAAGAGTATTAAAGTGATTATAAATTTGCTAAGTAATGTTGCGCTATGGTAATGATTGTAAACAAACATAACGTGTTGCTAAGCTTTTTATACGAACAGCTGTTTTTTTAAGCTATGGTTTTGAGTTCATACTGTAAAGGCGGTTGAGTTTCTTCCAAATTTGAAACTTTTTCGGGAAACTCTTCAAATTTTTCTTTACGTATAAACCTTCTATGAACTACTGCAAACATTTTAAGACCAAAATTAGCCAAATCGGTCCAGCCGTTCTCGAGTTTTAGCGAGACTAACGAACAGCAATTCATTTTTATATATATAGATAACTATGAATTTAGCGTCGATAAAAAAGGTTTTACTATAAAAAAATTGCACCTCTAGATTCCCTAGAGTGTATATGTAATCCCATGAAAGATTGTATATTTTCCGTTCACCCAATAGTCGTGTAGGGTGATGTTTTTAAGAAGCTTGTCACTGGCGAAATCGAATCGCTGTAGAGATGCCGGGCGCTTCGGTGGCAGTGACGTCATAGCCACCAACGACCTGCGCGTGACACATACCGTCTTGTTCTAGTTACCGTGGTATGCCGTGACGTCACCACGCGCCGCGCACTCAACGTTGGCCCACCTCCTATACTCTATACATCTTGAGTCTAGAGCACGTCACGAGCATGTCGAGATCATCAGTGACGCGATCCCATAAGTTTTCCCCTACTCAACGCGGCTAAAGAAGTTTTCACTTTAACAAAAAATAAATATGCAAAAAAATATAAGTTAAATACATTAAAAAACTAAAGGTGCAATTATGTTACAGCGTAAAACTTACATGCCTTATGCCTTGCAGCCAACAAATTAAGAATTAATTCATAAGTATTTGATGTAATCATAAATATACTTTTACTGGTTTAGTGAGATACAATATTCTTACGTTATACAGAAGTACAAAAATAGAAGTGTAATGAACACTTTTTGATATCATTGATTCCATAATCTCTAAATGTTTTGTTTTCCAAGCAGATCTGTAAGAATAGGATTTAAACCTCCAGAAATAGGAGTTTAACCTGCTGCTTGTTTGATAGTTGAACCTGTAGGGATAGAAGTTAAACCTCCAGGAGTATGAGTTGAACCTCCAGGATTAGTAGTTGGACCTCCAGGAATAGGAATTGAACCTGCAGGAATAGGAGTTGAACCTGCAGGAACAGGAGTTGAACCAGCAGGAACAGGAGTTGAACGTAAAGGATTAGGAGTTGAACGTAAAGGAATAAGAGTTGAACCTGTAGGAATATAAGTTGAATTTCCAGGAATAGGAGTTGAACCTCCATGAATATTAGATAAACCTCCAGGCATAGGAGTTGAACCAGCAGGAATAGGAGTTGAACCAGCAGGAACAGGAGTTGAACCTGCAGGAATAGTAGTTGAAACTCCATGAATAGGATTTGAATCTGCTGCAGGTTTTGGAATTGAGCCTATCCTCCTAAACATAAGATCAGGAGTTGAACCTCCAGGAATAGGAGTTGAACCTGCAGGAACAGGAGTTGGACCTGCATTAATAGGAGTTGAACCTACAGGAATAGGAGTTGAATCTGCAGAAATAGGATTTGAACCTGTCGGAATAGGAGTTGAACCTGCAGGTTTAGGAATTGAACCAATCCTCCTAAACGCATAATCATCATTTGGACGTGTAGGAATAGGAGTTGAACTAGCAGGAACAGCAGTTGAACCTCCGGAAATAGGAGTTGAACCTGCAGGAATAGGATTTGAATCTGCTGCAGGTTTAAAAATTGAACCAATCCTCCTAAACGCATCATTATAATCAGGTGAACTTGGTGTAATAATATTTGGACTAGGAGAAATAGTTGTTGAAACTGTAGAAATAGGTGTTGAAACTGTAGAAATAGTTGTTGAAACTGTAGAAATAGTTGTTGAAACTGTAGAAATAGTTGTTGAAACTGTAGAAATAGGTGTTGAAACCGTAGGAATAGGTGTTGAAACTGCAGGAATTGGATTTGTAGCAATGGAACTCATTGGTGGTCCACTTTTATTTAAATAACCTAAATTTCCTCTGCTTTCTCCCAAAGGAGAATGATCTCGAATGTCAGGTACTGTTTTAGGAGCCGAAAGTATTGCCGCGCTGAATTTAGCTCGGTCAACCTGGTAGATTACTTGGTGTTCTACTTCCCCAGCGTTCCTGCAAAAAAAAATGTGAGTTGTCAAAAATAATGATTTATTCTGATTGGTCTCATACAGTATTGAAGTGACCGAATCAAGCTGTGGCTTACGAAAAGTAGAAGTATTGACCTCATTAAAAATTACACAGTTCACTGTTTGCTGACATGTTAATAAACTGCATTAGCATTACCTAAATATAAGATTTAAAATGTTTAGTGTACATAAACTTTTAGTTCAACAGTTACTGGAAGACAGAACACCAGTCTATGCTTTGGAGGACGTTGTGGGAAGATTACCACTGCAGGAGCCGCTCAAGGATCTCTTTTTGTTAGATCCTTTTTGTTAAAGGACACGCCGGATGTTACAGATAGTGCCAAGCAGCGTGAAGCGTCACTTGAGCATGCGCTGTAACGTCTTACCCTCTCCTACTCGACTGCGAGGCTTCAGTACAGTCACCACCAAAAAGTGTTGATGTTCAATCAACAAGACTACATAGCAGACATGAATTAGGTAGGGAAGGCGGCTCTGACTGTACTCCGCCGCGAGAGGGGAAATGTGGAGGGAGCCGGCGTATGAGACTTTCACACCCCCTCTTCGCGCTCCATCCTAATTGGCGCTGTACGTTTTTGATGGGATATGCAGATGACATTGTAGCTGGTGTTACCGCGCGGTACAACGTAAGCTTAACCAAGTCATTAGACGAATTTCAGCGTGGACGAAGAAACGTGGACTCTGCCTAGCAGCTGAGAAAACAGGACTGCTACTAATTACATGACGAAGGGTCCCAAAAGCTATAGCGTTGCGTGTGGGCTCGGAAGAATTACTGTCAAAAAACACCGTGCGTAAGTTTAGACTTTCGTCTCAGTTATTGGGAGCAGATTAGACGTACCACGGAGAAAGCAGTCAGAGTCACAACGGCTTCAAGACGACTATTGGCAAGCATAGGTGGAACTCGACGGCTGCGAAATATAGGCGGAAGTGCTGGAGGAAAAAAACCCCATCTAAATAAGATGACAGCTGTGCAAACGAGTGTGGCACTTACGGTGACTTGTGCCTTTATTACAGTGTCTGAACCAGCTGTGCTGGTTACTTCGACGAAGCCAAGTTTAAGGCGGAAGCTAGGGAGCAAACGGTCAGACTTTGGCAGGGAGGACGGGAACAAGAGACCAGAAGGAGATGGACAGCTGGATCAATTGACAACATCTCCAAATGGATAAATCGACCACATGGGAGGTGAACTTGTACATGACCCAGCTGCTGACTGGACATGATTGCTTCCGGGCGTACCCGGCGAATATAGAATAATTCGACCGCGCAGCTGAACCGCTGACGTGAGTTGAGCAAATTTCCAAAACTAAGTTTATAGGCCTATGTTTTAGGGTTTCAACCAACAATTTGGGAAATAGGTCTATTCAAGACGGTGCTGGATAGGTGCAAAATGGTACGCACGCCATTCCGCATATTGGGAGTATCTTCAATACACAAAGCATTGCGTGCTTCGCACGCCATTCCGCATATTGGGATTATATTAAATACACAATGCACTGCGTGCTGCGCACGCCATTGCGAATTTCGGGAGTATCTTTAACACACAAAACATTGCGTGCTTCACTCGCCAACCCCCGTATTGGGAGTAGCTTCAACATACAAAGCATTGCGTGCTTCGAACGCCAACCCCACGGTAGGATCCACCACGTGGCTTTGAACCGGGTACTTTTATGGTATTTTACGTTTTGGTCGATTTTAGGGGTACCAAGCGAGCTATAAGGTCGCGTAGAAAAACAAAATGTGTAGAATAACATCCTACATTTATTTGTAGAAAACCATCAGAAACAAATTCATTGTCGTAGGAAAAATCTCAAAAGTAGAGTTACTTCCGGTCAAAAAACGTGCTTCCGACCGTTGGATTATTTTGGCTGACGAACTCGTCCGAGCGACGTAGACAACCAACGTGTGTACCAAATTTGAACCAAATCGGACTTAAAATGCGGCCGCTAGAGTGCAAACACATATATACACACATATATATATTATATGATTTTTAATGACACTACAAAACGTGTTCTGGGGACCATGATCGGTGCTCATTTGCTACTCCCGACCTTGGGTCTTACCATAAGGGCCACTGCAACAGCTCATTTTTCCTATGGAAATTCGCTAATAAAAGGACTATCGGGTAAATATAGTGCCTCATCGTTACACGCAATAAAAAAACAAACGATTTTAGATACGACGTATATGGCCCAAAAACGCACAGTGAGTTTTGACCAAATAGATGTATCAAATAGATGTACCCATATGGCGATTCCGTGTTAGACGATGTTGAGCACACTATTTCCTTCTGAGTCAGATGGGCGGAAGAAAGGCGGGACATCGAGGCAAAGATCGGCTTGCTTACACCGTCCAATATTGTAGCGAAAATACTACTACATGTGCATCTTTTACATAAAGGCATTACTTAATTAACGTAAAAAATGAAATAACATTATTGAAATTTATAATATAGCAGACACTAAGATTATAAACAATTGGTAATTGAAAATTATCGTCAATAAAAATCTATTTTCTCTTAAAATATTTTTTAAATTTAGATGATATTTGAAATAGAATATATTTAAACAATATATGTATAAATACAATGTACAAAAATTATAGGTCTGCTACAACATTTAAATAATTCGACCACGCAGCAAATTTCCAAAATTAAGTTTATATGCCTATGTTTTAGGGTTTCAACCAACAATTTGGGAAATAGGTCTACTCACGAAGGCGTTGAACCACTGTCTGTGTGTACGCAATATATTAGTAGAATTTGTTTGCGCCTAGTGGTCTCGCGAGTTTGCACCACTTGGCTCCGAACAGGGTACTTTTATGGTATTTTACGTTTTGATCGATTTTGGGGGAACCAAGCGAGCTATAAGGTCGCGTAAAAAAACAAAATGTGCAGAATAGCATCCTACATTTATATGTTTAGAAAAAACTTTAAAAAAATTCATTCTCGTAGTAAAAATCTCAAAAAATATTTACTTCCTGTCAAAAAACGTACTTCCGGTTGTATATGTATATATATATGAATTTTAATGACACTCCAAAACGTGTTCTGGGGACCATGATCGGTGCTCATTTGCTACTCCTGACCTTGGGTCTCACCATAAGGGCCACTGCAATAGCTCATTTTTCCTATGGAAATTCGCTAATAATTCGACCACGTAGCTGGACCGCTGACGTGAGTTCAGCAAATTTCCAAAATTAAGTTTATAGGCCTATGTTTTAGGGTTTCAACCAACAATTTGGGAAATAGGTCTACTCACGAAGGCGTTGAACAGCTGTCTGTTTGTACTAAGCGAGCTATAAGGTCGCGTAAAAAAACAAAATGTACAGAATAACATCCTACATTTATATTTTTAGAATAAACTTTAAAAAAATTTCATTCTCGTAGTAAAAATCACAAAAAATAGTTACTTCCGGTCAAAAAACGTACTTCCGGTTATTTGATTTTTTCGGCTAACGAACTCGTCTGAGCGACATAGACAAACAACACGTGTACCAAATTTGAACCAAATCGGACTTAAAATGCGGCCGCTAGAGTGCGAACACATATATACATATATATATATATATGAATTTTAATGACACCCCAAAACGTGTTCTGGGGACCGTGATCGGTGCTCATTTGCTACTCCCGACCTTGGGTCTTACCTTAAGGACCACTGCAATAGCTCATTTTTCCCATGGAAATTCGCTAATAAATAGGCCAGCGACTTTACTAAGCATATAGAATGCGTATAGCCTAGGCCTAATTAGCCTACCTATCAACATATCTTCAGTAAAAATCTTATCAAGCACAGCACAAAATATAAATATAACTTAATTGACATAATAATTAATCAAGATAGTAAAACTAAATACCCCCCCCCCCCCCGCCCCCAAAAATTAAACAAATGGTTAGTGAGATATTAAAGTTTTTTATTTAGGAGTATGATTGTAAAGTTTAATCATACTTTGTTGCGCCTAGAAAAGAGGCCTAGAATTATAAAATTGATGGCCTATGTGCTTATATATTGTCGCACAGTTTAAATTTGTTATATTATATTTATGTGTATATTATTTATATGTGTTATAAATTTCAAACGAATCAAATGAATGTTTTTATTTAAAAAATAGTTTGTAATAAAAACATATGCATTGACAATTATGCGTTCATAAAGTTGATAGCCTATTTAGTTAAAAATGATCGTAGATATATAATTTTTTTATATTATATTTATATATTTACATATATTGTTTATGTATATTTTTAATTTCATACAAATCGGATGTTTATTTTTAGAGAAAATGTATTTTTTATCGAAGACAAGTTCATCGAGACTGCTTATAGGCTAATACGCGCTAGTTTTAACGAAATTGTGTTCAATAAAAACCAAATTTCTCTAAAAAATAATCATCCTATTTGTATGAAATTTAAAATATACATAAACTATATTATACACGACTGTATACGCGCATACAAACGATAAGGTTAGGAAAAAGCAATAACTGAATACGTGAGACGTGTGACGCGTGGCGCGAGAAACTGTGTCACTGCCACTGTGTCACGCGACTGTCGCGACTGTGCGTAGCGTAGCGATGCCGTTATGCGCTTATCCATTCATTTACGAACGTTACAAAAAGTCGCGCTGTGCCACGCGTCGATCGCGTCTCAATATGGGCCTAGCCTTATGGTATTAAACCACTCTGAAGCAACTCAGATAGTGGTCCCAGAGTTGAGGTACTGCCTGTAAAAGTAATAGAGGTTAGGACGGGAGACCCACACATCAGAGGAAAAAATACTCTCTGAAAATACCCCCCCCCCCTCCGCTTAAAAAACTTGGAGTTAATATAAATATGATCTTTATTACGTAAAACACGTTACATGACTTTCTAAAATCATTGAACTTTTTTTTTAACGACCTGCTGTTTTGCACTTAAATGCTAATGAAGACGGGACCTAAGTTTTACCATTGTATTTGGATAACTATTATTCATGATCTATGGTTTTACGTGGAATCCGAACCACAGCCAATGATGTCTGTTAAGAAACCTTTTAGAAAATTATTCGGGGTCAATGGGAAAAATTGAACCCGGAACTTTTCCATTGATGGTTGCCGTGACGATTGATAAAGCTTTCACGCCTTAACAACCACGGCCATCATGGCTTTTTCATTGAACATTTTAATAAGTTGACTCTTAAAACAAACTATTATACAGAGTGTCCCACGAAGAGGTTTAAACGTTTTATTTTGTTCAGCTTGCCCATTAATTCGTCGATCTTTTTGAAACTTTACACACCCCACAATAGAGTCATTGGAAATGGTCTGTGAACATTTTAGCAGTACAACATTTTAGCAGTACAACATTTGCAGAAACGAAATTGTGGAATAATGAAAAATGTTTTTATTGTCACGTTCTAATGATCTAAGGCATTTTGAATAGAAAACTTTGATATAACATAGTGGAAAACTTAAGACCAAAGTCTAAAATTACTCAAACTGTAATCCATCCACAGCGACCCACTGGTAACAGCGCTCAACAAATGATACGTACGCTTTTAAAAAGAAATCCCGCGGTATCCGTAGAAGTTTCTCTTCAATTGCGTGTTTTAAATACTCATCGTTGTTGAAGCTGTGGGAATAAACATGTTCCTTTAGGTGACCGAATAAAATAAACGGTACCAGGAACTGGCGCATACTTTCTCACAAACATATTGAAATTATTAAACAGATTCACTGTGACTTCATAATTGTAGGTGGGGTAGGAGAGGTGATTTATTAAAGTAGGAAATTAACTAATAAATATTATTATTATTATCTAGAGATAAAACTATTCGATCGATTTCGAACAAATTTGCACCAATACGTCAATTAGGCCTGTGTAGATGCCCGAAAAACAATTTTGAAATTTTTTGAAAAACAACCCTCTTTATAGCCAAAAAAAACCCAAAATCAGTTATTATTGTTATTATTATTATTATTAGGTAAACAAGAATTTTGAGAAAAATTCTGTTTTTTGCATATGGCAGGGTACATTAAAGGCTACAAATAAACCAAATTTTATCAAAATCGTTAAAGCCGTTTTTTATAAAAAAATAATAACTGATTTTTTGGAGGTTTTTTGCCAAAAAGAGGGTTGTTTTTCAAAAAATTTCAAAACCGTTTTTCGGGCACCTATACAGGCCTACTTGACATGTCTGGTGCAAGTTTGTTTGAAATCTATCGAATAGTTTTCGCTCTAGCTTTGTATACATACAGACAGACATTTTGTACAAACCACTTTTTTGGACTCAGGGGGTCCCAAAACGGATATTTCCACAAAAATCTCAACATCGATTTTTTTTTTGCGATCACTATACTTTCTCTATACTATATTATAGTGAGAAAGTAAAAAGTCACACTCAGTTAAATCTGGGGATCGGGGTGGCCATCCAAACAAAAATTAGTTTTACGTCCATCCCAACGCCCATTAAGGTTGGCCTTTAGTAAGTCCTTGACAGGATTTGCGAAATGAGGTGGAGCACCATCTTGTTGGAATATTGCTCGGTTCATTTCTGTAACCATAAAATGGGGGAAGACATGTTGATTTAAAACTTGTGCATACCTAATTCCAGACATTGTACTGTCCGAAACGTCGTAAGATATCACCCCGTTTACACTCACAGCCGCCCAAACAGTAATGCATTTTGATTTGCGTAGAGTGTCTTCAAAATATAATGGTTTTGTAATAATTACAATTATGCCAAAAAATGTGGCACTAACTCAAGAAACATTTTTGGAGGGAGAAAATAAAATTTGTTTTCAATATTCCCCCATTTTGTTTCTGCAAGTGTTGTACTGCTAAAATTTTCATAGAACGTGGGGTGTGTAACGTTCTATTGTGGGGTGTGTAACGTTTCAAAAAGATCGATGCAATAATGGGCAAGCTATATAAAATCAAACGTTTAAACATCTTCGTGGGACACCCTGTATATTAAAGGTGATATTTATTACAATGAAATATATAGATGTTATGCAATGACATCATTGCATGGTCACACTTTGGCAGAGTAATGGTATTGACTACACAAGGCAGGCAGGACGTTACGTTATAAACTAGCAATCTAAAGTCAAATCCAACCTTCCAATATTTGACCTGATTGTTGTAAGTGAAATATTAACACTGACAAATAAAAGGTATTTTGGTTTATGATAAAGCATGTTTAGTAAATCAAATTATGCAAAAGTACTGAAGTACTGTCAAAGTATGTTAGAAGCAGTAATTTTTATAATCATTGGTTACTAGTATAGTGGTCCAAACGTTGAACCTGTACCACCATTATCAGACGCAGAACAATATAATATCATCACTTCATCTATACTAATATTATAAAGAGGTAAGAATTGTTTGTTTGTATGTAGGGGGTAATCTCTGGAACTACTAAACCGATTGATAAAATAGCTTCACTATCCCTGAGTAACATAGGCTATAATTCATTTTGATAAAAACATTTTTTATTTCAATATTTGTAAATTTAGTCGGAAATAATTCTTAGGTTAGGCCTAGACTGGTGAACCAACACATGTAATTACATTTCATAGCAACCAATTGAATGAAATAACGGATAAAACAGATGTTTGCTCTAATATTTTCATTCAACTGATTTCAAACTTTGAAGCAATTACTTGTGTTTCTAACTTGTAGATTAGGTTTTTATTAAAGTGTAGAAATGTGCATTTCTGGTTCTTTTAACCTTTATTATAACTGCTGTTATAAAATACACGAAATAATTTGACTTGAACATTTAACATTATTTACCATCTTAGCTTTGGGGTTATAATTCCTACACATCTTTATTATAAAGAAAACATAACATGACGTGTATAGAAGGTTCCAACGGTGTTGGCGTGCGGAACTCGCAGGGGTTTCCCCTAGCAATACACTACTATTATACTGCCAAGTGTTCCGGATTGTGTCTACAGGGTGATTTTTAAGTATGGAAACTGCTTTGTATTGCGTAACCGAGACGTATTTGACGGAAGAAGCTTATGCGAATGTCATAGTTTTTAAAATCAAACATTTCGGTTGTTCTGGAATTTCTTGTCAGGCTTCTTGGGTCCGCCATATTGGATTCAACTTTATGTTTTTAAACGAGAAGGTGGTCGTGCGACACGTCATTTAAATGTGAATTTTCAAGCAAAAAACAACGGCGTAACCCGTTTTTCAGTACATGCCTTCGTTTTCGAGTTACAACATTGTGTTAGCGATAAAACACACTGCATAAACCATTTTATTGCATTTTTCAATCATAAAGTATCTAATAACTAAGTTTAAATGGTGGTAAGACATGATAGTAATAAGAAAGTAATAGTAATAAATAAACAATATAACAACATAATAAACAGCCGGTGTCATTTTAAAAACAAAAAGACACTTCCAGTCTTTATATCACCGTCTTCATTTTTTAAATATTGTTTATTAAAAAATGTAAAACTAATGTATCAATTGTAACTAATATTATAAAGAGGTTTGTTTGTATGTAGGGAATAATCTCTGGAACTACTGAACCGATTAAAAAACAATAGTTTTACTAATAAAAAGCTACACTATCCCTGAGTAACAAAGGCTAGAATTTATTTTGATAAAAGCCTTTTTTATTTCAATATTTGTAAATTTAGGTCGAAAAAATCTTAGGTTAGGCCTAGACTAATGAATCATCACATGTAATTACATTTATTACCAAAACAACCAATTGAATAAAATAAAACAGCTGATTTCAAAATTTGTAGCAATTATTTAAATTTCTAACTTTTAGGTTAGGTTTTTATTAAAGTGTAGACCTGAGCCATGCCGGTTCTTTTAACCTTTATTATAACTGCTGTTATATAATATACGAAATAATTTGATTTGAACATTTAACATTATTTACCATCTTAGCTTTGGGGTTATTATTAATAACATTATAAAGAGGTGAAAATTGTTTGTTTATGTGTTTTTATGTAAGGGATAATCTGTGGAACTACTGAACCGATTGAAAAAATAGTTTTACTAATAAAAAGCTACACTATCCTTGAGTAACATATTCTGGAATTAATTTTGATTTAAGGGTTAAAACAACCCCTAAAACAATAAATATTAGTTGTTTACTTTCCTTAAAGCTAGAGCTATTTATTTCTTAAAAAAGTAAACTAGATTTTGCATTTTGTCGCGTGCTACTCAGGGGTGAAAATGTGATAACAACCCCTAAAACAATACAAAATTATTGTTATATTTTCCTTAAAGTTAGTGAGGTGAAAAAAATCATAGTTTGACATTTTGTCGCGTGCTACTAAGGGGTGAACATTTAGTAAAAATTTTGATTGTTATACTTTCCTTAAAACTAAAGAATAAACCCTTAATAATTTAAGGAATTTAAAAATAAGAAACCACTATGTTACATCATAGTTTAAATAAATAAGAAAAATTAGAATTTAAAAGTAGGACCTATTTATATAAAATAACATGTTTGCATTTGCTTCGACG
>JAGFPH010006505.1:4659-30622 GCA_018207615.1 Philaenus spumarius | reverse complement strand
GGGGGGTCAAAGTTACTAAATCACCATTTCTCTAAAACTACTGAACGTATTGAAATGAAATTTGGTATGTAGTTTCTTCTAGGGCCGTATGTGCTGGCTAAGAAAGGGTTTTAAAAAATTCGAAATCTTAGGGGGAGTTTGGGGGGTCAAATGTACTAAAAAAAAATCTCCGAACGGATTGGAATGAAATTTGGTATGCAGCTTCCTCTAGAGCCCTAGGTGCTAGCTAAGAAATGTTTTTAAAAAATTCAAAAATTTTTTCAAATATATAAAAAATAAGAAATACATAGTGTAATACATTTATTGATATATTTATTTTTTGTTATTATACATTTAACTTTGATTTGTCCATCCGTGCAAAGCCGGATCGGGCCAGCTAGTTTTTTATAAATTTGTTGTATTATTATTATTGTTATTAATGTTTTTTAAAATAATTATAGTTATTTCTAAATAAGAAATTTATGTTAATTTACATTCTTACAATTTAAATTCCATTGTGTTACAATTCTTACAATTGTGTACACTTTTTACTTTCTCCACCCAATACGTAGTATATGGAGAAAGTATTGTTTTCGTAAAAATGTTCGAATTTGAATTTTCAGTTGAATTATCTGTTTTGGTGCTCCCAGAACCCCAAAAAATTGTTTAGTGCAATTATCTGTGTTGGTGCTCCCTTAACCCAAAAATATTTTTAGTGGAATTTTTTGTTTTGGTGCTCCCTGAACCCAAAAAAGTGTTTTTAACGTGGTGTCTGTCTGTCAGTGTGTCAGTATGTATACACGACCAGAGGGGACACTATTGGTCCGATTTTCATGAAATTTGGTATGTAGGTACTAAACCCTAATATCTCCAGGCGTTTTTTTCATTTTTTGGAATTTTTAATTTTTAAGGGTAATTTACCCCTAAAAACCCATAAAAACGACAAAAATGCAAATTTCTCAAAAACCGCTCTAACGATTTTGATAAAATTTTCAGTATTTATAATGCTTAAGATGCCAAACAAAATGACAACACCCGCTTTTATCAAAACTTCGGCGTTTTATAATTATGGGGAAGTGTTAAAAAATAAACAAGTTTATGTTGTCAATCTAGCATCGCGGCGACGGCCGCACGGGGTAGCACAATGGTAGCGAGCACGGCAAGTAATTCAAATTTCGCGCGATCGAATCCCGCCTGGGACAATAACTTTTTTATACGATTGACGTAGGTAGAATATTATTTTTTTTGTTTTGTTCTAAAAAGTAATAAATAAAATGATTAAAAACAATATTATTTTGACTACAGTAAGTTGGGAGAAAGTTTGTGTCAGTTAACTGAAACCGTTTATTTCTTTTTGTAATATTGTAGTTTATTTTAATAATAGTAATACCAATTTTTATTATGTTATTGAAATATTATTCCCATTATTTGTTTTGTAATAATTATTATTATTTTTCATTGTATCAGTTTCCAAGAGAGGATAAAACGTAAAACAGCTGTCTTGATAGGAATTTCTTGTATAAGAATGCAATTCAATTTCCAATAAGTATTTTTTTCTAGGACGTACCCAACTGAAGTTATTTGGGAAAAAACGTAATTTGGCCACCATTTTCCAAGATGGCGGCGTAAGCTCAAAGTGGTGGGGGTCTCAAACATAGTATGTTTTTTTTAGGATGTCAAAATATACTATATTACCAAGTTCCATCACTCCCAAATTTTTTCCCAGTAAAAGTACCTGTTGCCTGGGCTAACAGGGAGGGTGAAATTTTTTTTTAACGTCCTGCTGTTTTGCACTTTAAGGCTAAGAAGACGGGACCTACAGTTTTACGTGGAATCCGAATCACAGCCAATGATGTCTGTTAAGAAACCATTTAGAAAATTATTCGGGACAATGGGAATTGAACTCGGAACTTTTCCATTGATGGTTGCCATGGCGATTGATAAAGCTTTCACGCCTTAACGACCACGGCCATCGTGGCTTATGGGAGGATGAAAAGTATGAGAACGGTTTAATATTTCGTGTGTAAGGAAACTTTTAAGGTAAACGTCATTGTGAAACCTACTTTTTGTAAAAATAAAATTTTATTAAGATGTCAAAAATATGATCCGCCATCTTAGATCCGCCATTTTGAATGCACCTTTTTCAATAGGAAAGTGGTCATGTGATACATCATTTCAACGTAGAATTTCAAGAAAAAATAAGTGGTGAAAATCGCACATCCATATTTCAAACCGTTCTTAAGATATTTACATTTGTTTACATTGCAGTACATTAAAATTCTTACCTATAAAATTTTAATGTTAAGGGTCGGCTCTAGTAAAACAGAAAGCAACCTGCGACTCCCTATAGCGGAGGTAGGTTACGCGGACATTGCTCATCCTAAATCCATTTAAAACCCGCAATTATTCAAATAGCGTTTTTAAAAAAATACCAAACTCTTGGGGACAAAATTCTTCATACGAATGGCTTGGTAATGTTTCGCTGTAATTAATAGTTACAACGTAAACATATTTAAAATCACCCTATAGCGGCGGTAGGTTACACGGACATTGCTCAGCCTAAATCCACTTAAAACCCGCAATTGTTCAAATAGCGTTCAAAAAAAAATACCAAAATCTTGGGGACGAAATTCTTTAGGCGAATGGCTTGGTAGTTTTTCGCTATAATTAATAGTGACAACATAAAAAAATATTAAATATCAATGTTTTAAATTGTTAATAAATATTAAAGAAAATATTTTTCTTAATTTTTAAAAAGCAATTTGCATGCATATTGACCATAGCTTTAAAATGACATATCGTTTATAATTTTCCGATCAAAAATAAAGGAAAAATTTGGAGTTTAATTTAACATTGGTCTTATGGAGTGACATGGCCGACAGCTAGAGCCGACCCTTAAATAAAATTAAACATTATCAAACGATCAAAACAAAAGGTATTAATTTAATTTACATCAATTAATTGTAATAATTATGAACACAACTAACAATAAATATCACATAATAATAATAATAATAAGTAATAAATCATGCGATTCAATGTAAATAAATGCAAATATTTACATTAACACTTTTCTATTTAAAAAGAAAGTTACATTCAAAATGGCGGATCTAAGACGTCGGACCAAATTTTTGACATCTTAATAAAATTGTATTTTTACATAGCATATGTTCCTCAATCACATCTACCTTCAAATTTCCCTATATACGAAATACTAAGAAGTTCTCACACTTATCACCAACCCTGTATAATATATAAATAATTGGACCACGCAGCTGAACCACTGACGTGAGTTGAGCAAATTTTCAAAATTAAGTTTATAAGCCTATGTTTTAGGGTTTCAACGAACAATTTGGAAAATAGGTCTATTCACGACGGTGCTGAACAGCTGCAAAGTGGTTCGCACGCCATTCCGCATATTGGGAATATCTTCAATACACAAAGCATTGCGTGCTTCACACGCCAACCTCCGTATTGGGAGTATCTTCAACATACAAAACATTGCGTGCTTCGTATGCCAACCCTCCATTGGGACTATCTTCAATACACAATGCATTGCGTGCTTCGCACGCTAACCCCACGATAGAATCCACCACATGGTTTTGAACCGGGTAGCCTACTTCTATGGAATTTTACGTTTTGATCGATTTTGGGGGAACCAAGCGAGCTATTAGGTAGCGTAAAACAGCAAATGTGCAGAATAACATGCTACACTTATATTTGTAGAAAAACTAAAAAAAATAATTCTTGTAGAAAAATCTAAAAAAAATAGTTACTTCCGGTCAATAAACGTGCTTCCAATTGTTGGTTTTTTTTGGCTAACGAACTCGTCCGAGCGACGTAGACAACCAACATGTGTATAAAATTTTAACCAAATCGGACTTAAAATGCGGCCGCTAGATATATATGATTTTAATGACACCCCAAAACGTGTTCTGGGGACCATGATCGGTGCTCATTTGCTACTCCCGACCTTGGGTCTTACAATAAGGGCCACTGAAATGGCTCATTTATCCTATGGCAATTCGCTAATAATGGTTTACCATACAGCGAAGCATTTCCGAACTAGCGTTTACATGAACATTTTTCTTTACTGATAGAACACGCACTGAAAGTTGCTCCTATTTCTTCCTGAATCAACCTGTATAAAACATACAGTATACATTAACAGCAGGATTAAAGTTATAGATATCGCGCGCGGAACAAGAATTCCGTATTATCTCGACGTAGATACGTTAAAACTTAGAAACAGATTAAGCCCCCGAGGCATTCAACTTATGCAGCGGTATGATGGAGTAGAGACCTTATCAAAGGTCGGCGAGTGAAATTATCCTCCTGCAAGTAACTTTGAACCACCTGCAACCGTACTTTACTAACATCTTGCATATATTTTGTTTAAAAGAATTAAAAATAATTCCATATTATTGACGTAGAAGGGAATTTAGTACGTTTTCATAATACAGAGAATACCCCCGCGGCGACTCGCCGTAAAGCAAATGCAAACAGATTAATTGAATATTATAATATTTTCCAATAATGACGATTGATTAGGCCACTCATTTTTTTAAATTTTTAAATAGAAAAGAGGCATTTCTAAAGTTGTACAATATAAACAAAGTGTGATACGGTTAAGTATTTCAAACTGGTCAAATAGGCCTAGTAAGAAGTAAAGTTGGCGTAATTTTCATAGTTTTAGGTGTTTGGTTGATTGTGACCTAACCTAAAATAACAGTGGATTGTGAAGAATAATTACCCGACTGTAAATTTACCAATTTGGTTGCTATGGTAATAAACCCAAACGTTTTCAAGAAAAGTGTGTCGGTTCAGTACAGGCCTATCTTGAAATTGTGTTAACCTTATGATCCAAATCAGCTGTTCTATTTGTAACATGTAACAACAGATGTTTTATTATTATAACAAAATTATATGTGTGCTTAAGAACGCACGGGAGAAGTCTAAACTTTTTGACACAACTTACGAAATGAGGAATTACAATGTTCATTTTTTAACACAACTTACGGAATGAGGAAGCGCAATGTTCATTTTTAAACACAATTTACGAAATTACTATACATTGTATTAACATTAACAGATTAAGCCTATGTATGACGTAGGACAATCTGTTACACTTATATGCCCAACTCAAATATACTAAATTTGAAATGCGATCGTAGCCTAACCGGCTAAGGTTCTAGTATACAGGGTGATTTTTTTAAATGGGCCACCATTGGCATCTCAGAAACTATAAAAGTTACAACAATCTTTAAATGGGGGACCTTCCCTACTTTTTCCCTTTCATAAAAACTACAACATTAACATTTTCAAAAACTCCGCCATTTTTCCAATAATAATTAATTATTAAAGAGGCATGTTTCACCATTTGCAAACAATACAATTTAACTCAAAGGGTAATATTTTGTACAATGGAAAGTTAAAAAGCTGATGTAATTTCACAAATACTTAATTTTATACAAAAAATTTACTTAAATTACTGTTAAAAAATCACCTCTCCTACCCCACCCTACAAGTCACAGTGAATCTGTTTAATAATTTAAATAGTTTGTGAGAAAGTATGTGCCAGTTCCTGGTACCGTTTATTTAACAGTAATTTAAGTAGGTTTTTTGTATAAAATAAAGTATTTGTGAAATTGACACAGCTTTTTAACATTCCACTGTACAAAATATTGCACTTTGAGTTAAATTTTATTGTTTGCAAATGGTAAAACATGCCTCTTTAATAATTAATTGTTGAAATAAGAGTTTCTGAAACTTTCAGCGCTCCTAGCGGCTAAACGGTTAAATTTATCAAAAAAACACCAAGAATAATAAAGTCTTACAATTGCATGTAAAACCCAAATCCCTCATAAAAAGTAGGGGTTTCCATAAGAAATTTCAAAGTTGACTGCCATATTGGAAAATGGCGGCCATTTAGAAATATTTTAACTACATATTTTTTAATTTCTCATAAAACAAGGAAAGGTTTCCTATTTAAAGTTTGCTGTAAAATTAATACTTTCTGACATCCCAATGGTGGCCCAATTAAAAAAATCACATACAATAGAACATTTTTGAGAGGCTGTAGCTCATAAACTGTTGGGTTTAGGAAAAAATACAAAAGAATAAAAATGTCTTAAATTTGTATCCTTAATCGAAATTCAAAATAAAAAATGGGGGTTTCCATTTGAAAAAATGAAGTTGGCTGCCATATTGGAAAAATGGCGGAGTTTTTGAAAATGTTAATGTTGTAGTTTTTATGAAAGGGAAAAAGTAGGGAAGGTCCCCCATTTAAAGATTGTTGTAACTTTTATAGTTTCTGAGATGCCAATGGTGGCCCATTTAAAAAAATCACCCTGTATAGTGATGAATAGTAGCAGGGCTATAGAATACAAGGGCTAGACCAGTCCACCAAGGAAAGCGTTCCCGGCACTGCCACTGTGATGACGTCACGGTGGTAACGCCAGCTCCATTCCCAACGCTTCTCTTAAGTATTCTCTGCTACAATTGAACTATTTATATTTAAATTGACAATGTGCAATTTAATTTAGTCTAGAAGTTTAACTTAAAATTAAGTTTTATTTTTATTTTTGTCATCAATAATTTTATTACTCTAGGTTTAAATTTGATTATAATTATTTGTATATTATATATTTATTTATATCTAACTATTCTGGCATATTTAAGTGCATTTTGCTAGTAAAGATTTTTTTAAAACATTTTATGTTAAAACTGCAGAAGAAATTACTTTAGGACCTTGGTAACTTTTTAACATAAAGTAATCTCGCTTGCAACTCTTACATTAAATAAATAATAATGTTTAATGTTTATTTTAATTTGAAGCTGATTACTTAAAATTTATTGTTTTAACATTTTGAGTTATCAATAATTACCGGTACTCTAAGTTTAATTCTTATTATTATTTATATATTATATATTTATTTATTTATATCTCATCGTTCTGAAAATGTTTGTTTTAGTGTATTTTGTTAGTAAAGGTGTTTCTTGGAATATTCAAGTAACGCTGCAGACAATATTACTTGATAATCTTGGTAACATTTCATAAAGTAATCTCGACTGCAACGTTAAATAAATAATATATTCACCAATATTCACCAAACTTGGTAAACATATAATTTAGGGGATTGTGTGTATCGCATAATTTTTTAAATAATTATCATCTGCAACGTTATATAAAATATACATGTGAGAGCTAAGGCGAACCGTGCTTACGCGGCATGTCATGGTACCAGAGTGACGTCACATATGAGGGGGGGCGAAATGAAGGTTGGAACAGTCGGCGAGCGTCAACATCAAAGGAGTGGACCAGCCCTTGTATTCTATAGCCCTGTGTTGATGGACTCTGCTGGTTCGAATCTCGGCAAGACCAAAACTTTTTTCAAACAGATGGTAACATTGGGAGCGTTTCACTTAAAGAGCGTTACACAAAATGCATGGTGAAACCCGTGACGGTAAAATCCGAACCAACCCCCCAGCAGCAAGAAAACCATATACTCTGCTATACACACATGTATACAAATTTTTTGGTACGCCTATAGAAGTTTACATTTCAAAAATTGTTTTATTGTTTTAAAAACAGCAACCTTCATCAAATCAAATTGCATTGTCTAATTATGACAGAAGCCATTGTTGCAGGCAATTCCGCGCCGACTCTTCAAATTCACCGTCCCACTGTGCAAAAGCGACTCGTTAAATAAATAACTTAATAGTCGAGTACCTCTGACGTCATCCTACGCGAGTAGACATCTGTTTGCGTTTCCCTTTTGTTTCGCTTATTTTAGTTTATCAAGTTGTCCCCTCTGGAGGAATCATGTTCAACAATCACGCCCGCCTTCTCAACGTTTCAATTAACAATTCAGACTTTGTGAAAACATCCCTCAACTCACTTGGAATAACAGAAACAAACGGACGGGCCGTTCGGTCTTGAAGTGCAATGCAGGTGTGGTATTCATTAGCGAATTTCCATAAGAAAGATGAGATATACAGTGACTCTTATGGTGAGACCAAAGGTTAGGAGTAATCAATGAGCACCGATCATAACCCCAGACACATTTTTGACTGACATTAAACATTTTATATGTATGCCCCCAAACAACAGAATTTATAACGCCGAAACTTTAATCACCATACAAATAATGGCATTTTTGTTCAATGCTGTTTTCAATTTCGTTGTTTTGTAAAACGGAATTGCAACTCCTAAAAAAACGTTCTAGTCTCTAGTCACAGTGTGTTTCCAGTTTGTAAACATACAAAAGTTGATAACAGAACTTTACCTGCCACACACACAAATAAGGTAAATTATTATTTTTGTATACTGCTACCAGTTACATTGTTTTGCGTACCGAACGCCCAACTTTTAAAAAATAGCCTTGAGTTGTTGGTTTTGTTGTTTGTTCTGTAATGTTTGTTTTAGATTGTTAAAATTCAATTTCCCAACATCAGTGAAGTGTATAGTTTTTTCTCCGCTAATATTAAAGAGAAGTAAAATGTGTTTGTTTGTTTATATGTAGGGGGTAATCTCTGGAACTACTGAACCGATTGAAAAAATAGTTTTACTAATAAAAAGCTACACTATCCCTGAGTAACATCTTATATATAAAATTCTCGTGTCAAATGTCACAATGTTCGTTCCCGTACTCCTCCGAAACGGCTTGACCGATTCTCATGAAATTTTGTGAGTATATTGAGTAGGTATGAGAATCGGCTAACATCTATTTTTCATACTCCTTAGTGATAAGGGCTACGCCCCAGTGGCCCTCAAAGTTTCAATGTTAATCTTATGGAAGTTCAATCTTAAGGAAGAAGAAGAAAGATTTCTTTTGATTTTATCATGGGCACAAAAAACAGCTGTTCGTATGAAAAGCTTAAAACAGCTGATTTTGATCAACAACTGATTTGGATCAAAAACTGAATATAATTTTAGGTTAGGCCTACATTGAAATTTTTTTTTTTTTTTTTACAATGAACTAAAACACTTGGGCTAATTATTAGTATCAGGTTGATTTGTCTATCCGTGCAAAGCCGGGTCGAGCCAGAAGTGGTACATTCATTTCTTACAATATCACCAACTCCTAAGGGGGGTTGGGGGGTTGGGGGGGGAGAATAAATTATAATAACTTAAAAATAATGTTTGCCTTTTATTATTTATATATTCCCTTATCGTTCACAACGCTCCATGCCTATTTCACGCATATACCACATTCTTAAACACTTACAATAATTAAGCTATTTTTTGTCTACACTAGAAATTACTTGATAATTATTTATATGGCAAAACAACGTTTGCCGGGTCAGCTAGTAGGCTATAATTCATTTCGATAAAAACATTTTTTATTTCAATACTTGTAAATTAGTCGGAAAAAATTCTTAGGTTTGGCCTAGACTGATGAACCAACACATGAATTTACATTTATACCGTAGCAACCAATTGAATAAAAATAATTTGCTCTAATATTTCTATTAACAGCTGATTTTAAACTTTGAAGCATTTATTTTGTATTTCTAACTTTTAGGTTGGGTTTTTATTAAAGCGTAGGCCTGAACGTGACTGGTTATTTTAATATTCATTATAACTGCTGTTATAAAATATATGAAATAATTATTTGATTTGAACATTTAAAATTATTTACAAACTTAGCTTTGGGGTTATTATTATTCCTACGTCTTTATTTTAAAGAAAACATAACATGATTTGTATGCTCATTACTACAGCCAGATTAAACAGCTGTTTGCCCCAATATTTCCATTAACACATGAACCAATTATTTGTATTTCTAACTTTTATGAAAGGTTTTTATTAAAGTGTAGACCTGAGCCTTGTTGGTTCTTTTAACCTTTATTATAACTGCTGTTATAAAATATACGAAATAATTTGATTTGAACATTTAACATTATTCACCATCTTTGCTTTGGGGTTATTATTCATCCTACACATTTATTATAAAGAAAACATAACATGATTACGTGCACAGAAGGTTACAACGGGGTTGGCGTGCGGAGCACGCAGGAGTTCCCTCTAGTTATGTATAAAGTAGAAACTGAAGTTTTGTGTCTTTCTATTAAAATTGCTGGTCACCCACAGCTGCAATAATACTTTCTTGAGAAATTTTTGTTTGTATTTGCATTTAATCTAACATAAAAAGCTCATTTTTGCGAAGACCAATAAACATATTCCAAATTTGTTAAGTTGGTTGCTTTGGTAATTATTGTAAACAAACATATGTTGTTAAACTTCCAATCCAAACAGATGTTTTATCCAAATTTTCACTATTGTTACGCTTTAAAATTTAAATTTTGTAAAATGCTTTCTTAATGTGCGTTTATGACTAAATAAGAATACCTTTAAATTTTCATACTTAATTAGTTTCTTTTCCATGTTGGTACTAAGTCAATCAGTCATTCCGTTAAGACTAAACCGCTTGTATAAATAATTTTTACATTCATTCATATAAAAGAGAGACAAGAATTAGCCATTCTATAAGTATATTTACTCAAATGTAACCTCGCGCCCACACACTGTCATACTTAATATAAAAGTGAAAGGTCAATGGCCTCGTGACCTTTCCAGGGTAGCAGAATGGAAACACACTTAGCTGTGATGACGTCACAGATGTCCGCACACGTTTCAAAGCCTCGATCATCAAACCGTAGTATTTGTAATGATTTCTTTGTTGGGCCGAATTTATTTGGTTTCTATAAACTGATTTGGAAAATTTACCAGCATCAAATGAAACTTCCTTAGTTTTTTGAGATAAAACATTTTACAAATCAACGATATTTCTAAATTATTTTAATTTTCCATAAAACTGATTCGTTAGAAACTATATCGGAAAAAATGTGTAGCTCTTGAAATTTAACTGGCTCAAATAGTTTGAACTAAATAGAGATTTGGGGAGACCAATGCGTGCTTCGCACGCAATACTATATGCTACCTCCACATGCAAAAATAAACATGTTATGTTTTTGTGGAATTTTTCAGAACGCCAAAGTTGCGATTGCAAATACAATTTTAAATCAAAGTATTATTTCCCTGATACAACTGGAGTTATGAAAAATGTTAAATAATTATCCACCCAGCTGAACCGCTGACTAATTTCCAAAACTATGTTTTAGGGTTTCAACCAACAATTTGGGAAATAGGTCTATTCACGACAGTGCTGAATAGCTGCAAAATGCTTCGCACGCCATTCCGCATATTGGGAGTATCTTCAATACACAAGCATTGCGTGATTCGCACGCCTATCCCACGGCGGAATCCACCACATGGCTTTGAACCTGGTACTTTTATGGGATATTTTGTTTTGATCGATTTTGGGGGAACCAAGCGAGCTATAAGGTCACGTAAAAAAACAAAATGTGCAGAATAACATCTTACATTTATATTTTTAGAAAAAACCATAAAAATTCATTCTCGTACAAAATATCACAAAATAGTAACTTCCGGTCAAAAACCGTGCTTTTCTTTTTTGAATTTTTTTGTTAACGAACTCGTCCGAGCGACGTAGACAACCAACATGTGTACCAAATTTGAACCAAATCGGAGTTAAAATGCGGCCGCTAGAGTGCGAACACACATATATCTATGATTTTTAATGACACCCCAAAACGTGTTCTGGGGACCATCATCGGTGCTCATTTGCTACTCCCGACCTTGGGTCTTACCATAAGGGCCACTGCAATAGCTCATTTTTCCTATGGAAATTCGCTAAAAAGAACGAGCGTTACAGGCCTAATCTTGAACACAAAACTAACCTACAAATTAGAAATAAAGAATATTTCAAAGTATAAAATCAGCTGTAAGGAAATGCCACCGAGAAATAGACTATACAGTAACATGTTAAAAGTATTTTAAACATCAGCTGTGCTATGTACCTTAAATGGAGGAAAACAGTGTTGTACTATTTATAAAGATACACTTCATTTAAATTTTTTTGTGAATTTCAGTAGTTTTCATGGTGTATTCGGTGTTGTTCGACTCGGGTACCGCGAGGGACGCCAAAACCCTCTCATTAGGCGCAGCTAGTCTGCACCCCCCCCCCCCCCCCTCGGGGTAAACTTATTTTAACTTTAATTAGACATTATTGAACGATATTTATAAACCTTTCACATAACAGTGATTATTATTATTATTCCGTTATTAATGTGAATAATTGTCTGCTGCGAAGGAACAATATACCTTAACTAATATTAGTGTTTTAAATTATTATAGGCTATCAGTAACAGTGCGTTGTCAGGTTGTTTATTTATTTATATTACACTGCTTATATAGATAAACTAGCTGAATACCCGTGCTTCGCTACGGGGAATTTTTCGCAACACTATGTTACATAATTGTAATATTGTTTTCTCTAATTTCTTTTCACCTTTTATTTTACGAAAGTGAATTATTACATGTATTTTCAATTAGAATGGCATTTATTGTTTATCGGCTGCACGTCAGTCGTCTTCGTCACGGTATGTGGGCTGAATAAATTAAATCAATTAAAAATAAAAGAATTCAGAGTGAAGAGCGTCTTCTTTTTCAACCGCTAAATCTACAGACTGGTAAATCAGTCTTAGCTGGATGTCGCAGATAGCCCAGATACGTCTTTAAAACGCGAATGCATAGATTGGGATAGTTTTGATCTTTAAATATTTTCTGAAAATTAATAACTGCCAAATTTCAACTCTTTAGCTTTAAGGAAATAATACCAGTTAATATTTATTGTTTTTAGGGGTTGTTATCACATTTTCACCCTTTAGCAGCACGTAACAAAATGTAAAACTGGTTTGCTTTTTATGTGTGTTTTTCAAGAAATAAATGTACAAAATGTCAGCTTTCTAGCTTTAGAGAAAGTATAACAAAAAATATTTATTGTTTTATGGGGTTTTCAACCCTTTAAGTCCAAATATTTTAAAATCCTTTCTTAGTGCACCTATGAGCAATGTGTGTACCAAATTTCACACTCCTTGGCGTTATTAAATTAATATTTATAGTTTTAGGGTTTGTTACTACATTTTCACCACTTATGTACTTCTAAGAAATAAACGTACAAAATTTCAGCTCTCTAGCATTAAGGAGAGTATAAAAATTAATATTAATTGTTTTAGAGGTTGTTACTACATGTCCACCCCTTAGCATAACATGACAAAATGTAAAACTAGTTTACTTTTTACTTGTGTTTTTCAAGAAATAAATGTACAAAATTTCAGCTTTCCAGCTCTAAGAAAAGTATAACAAACAATATTTATTGTATTTATTGGTTTAGGGGTTGTTTCAAACCCTTTACGACCAAATTTTTAAAATCATTTTTTTAGTGTGCATCCAGCACCTATGAGCAATACGTGTACCAAATTTCACGTTCCTATGCGGTATTCAATTAATAGTTATAGTTTTGGGGTTGTTACTATGTTTTCACCGCTTAGCAGAACGCGACAAAATGTTAAAGTGGTTTATTTTTATATGCATCTTCTAAGAAATAAATGTACAAAATTTCTTCTCTCTAGCATTAAGGAAAGTATAAAAATTTAGATGAATTGGTTTAGGGGTTGTTATTACATTTCCACCCCCTTAGCATAACATGACAAAATGTAAAACTGGTTTACTTTTTACATGTGTTTTTCAAGAAGTAAATGTAAAAAATTTAGCTTTCTAGCTTTATGGAAAGTACAACAACAAAAATGTATTGTTTTATGGGTTGTTTCAACCCTTTAAAGCCAAATATTTTAAAATACTTTTTTAGTGTGTATCTAGCGCCTATGAGAAATACATGTTCCAAAGTTCACGTTCTTAGGCGGTATCGTTTTTGAGATCTATAACAAATAATATTTATTGTTTTAGGGGTTGTTTCACCCCTTACAGGCAAAATTTTACTAAATCCTTTCTTAGTGCGCCTCTACATTATTGGACGGATGTACCTTCCAAATTTCAAGTCTCTAGCTTTAATAGAATCGGCTCCGCGTTGATCGTCAGTCAGGACATTGCATTTTATATAAAGAACTAGTTGGCCAGATCCGGATTTGCACGCATAGACAAGTCAAAGTTAAATGTATATTAACAAAAAAATATATATATCAATAAATATAGTACACTATGTATTTCTTATGGGGATTTTTAGTAACTTGACCCAACAAACCCCTCTAAAATTAAAATTTGTTTGAAAACCTTTCTTTGCGTGCACCTAGGGCCCTAGAGAAGGTACATACCAAATTTAATTCCAATCCGTTGAGTAGTTTTTGAGAAATCTTGATGAATCAATGAGTGGTATTTGGCTTTTGTATATAAATAATACTGAATTATCTATTATGCATAAAATATCTACTACCGTGCAACTCGTGCATTAAACTCACTTTAGTAGAGATCATATAGCTGCACGACATACAACCTACTTCGATATTCTAAGTTTACCTTAAGAAACTGGGGCAACAAATCGAAACTTTTCCAAGTAGAACATTTATAGGAAAAGTTTCGTGTTTCATGAATTACTTTAAATCAAAATTTATTATTTCTGTTGCACTGATTGGTAAAGTTGAATAAATTATAAACTTTTAGAATTCAGTATTTACCATGTTAAAACAAACATTTTGTGAATTGGTTTGAATTAAAAGACACTTTGCTGAGGAAAGCTAGAAGAAAGTTTTAAACAATATTTAAGAAGAAAAAAACATTGGGTAGTAAAAAGGACTGACAATAGTTATATTTTAACTAGGGGAAATTCCTGCGTGCTCCACACGCAATGCTTTGTATATTGAAGATACTCTCAATATGCGGAATGGCATGCGAAGCGCGCAATGCATTGTGTATTGAAGATACTCTCAACATGCGGAATGGCATGCGAAGCGCGCAATGCATTGTGTATTGAAGATACTCTCAACATGCGGAATTGCATGCGAAGCGCGCAATGCATTGTGTATTGAAGATACTTCCAATATGTGGAATGGGGCGCGAAAGAATCCAACAATCGGAAGCACGTTTTTTGAACGAAAGTAACTATTTTTTGAGATTTTTCATACGAGAATTAATTTGGTTTTGAGTTTTATCCAGAAATATAAATGTAGGATGTTATTCTGCACATTTTTTTTTTACGCGGCTTATAGCTCGTTTGGTTCCCCCAAGATCAATCAAAACGTAAAATACCATAGAAGTACCCGGTTCAAAGCCATGTGGTGGATTCTACCGCGGGGTTGGCGTGCGAAGCATGCAATGTTTTGTGTGTTGAAGATACTTCTAATATGAGGAATGGCGTGCGAATCACTCAATGCATTGTGCATTGAAGATATTCCAAATATTCGGAATGGCGTGCGAAGCACGCAATGCATCGTGTATTGAAGACAGTCCCAATATGGGGGTTGGAGTGCGAAGCACGCAATGTTTTGTGAATTGAAGATCCCTCCAAATATGCGGGATGGCATGCGAACCATTTTGCAGCTATTCAGCACCTATTACCCAAATTGTTGGTCGAAACCCTAAAACATAGGCCTGTAAACTTAATTTTGGAAATTTGATCAACTCACGTCAGCGGTTCAGCTGAGTGGTCGAATTATTTATAATTGTTAAGTTAAATGTAATAAATACTACACAGCCTTAAAACCCCGATATTCATTTTGAAACACCCGGTACGTATGATAATTGTTCAAAGCCTGAAGGTTTTTAGACATAAAACAAGCTGACAATAAACCAACCGCGTCAACTGTAACACACAAGGGCATAACTCATTGTCGTTTTACTTTTACTGCGATGAAATTTAATTCACCATACATAGCCTCCGGACTAATTATATAATTTAAAGTTAATTATGCGTCAACTATGTATTACTGTCTACCTACGGCGACAACATTCGTTATAAATAGTAAATGTTGTACACCAGACGGTTTCATAAAGGTTGTACATGTTGAAATTATTGTTTTTAATTTACTAGTAGTTATGTGAACAGTATACCTCGCTCGTTGAAATAACAAAATAAATGTGGTTTTGAGCTTAGGTTAAACATAGTGTGCCAGTAAGGAAGTAAGTATAAGGTTTAGCCGGTGGAAAATTACCAAACAGATCGACTCTAAATACTATGTGGTGCAACAAAGAAAGAAAATGAATAAGAGAATGTAGTTGGTAAAGGACTACAACTCAGTAAATGCGACGCAACGCCAATCGGGCTCCTTATCTCGGCTCCCCCTCCACAACTCACAGTCACAGCGGCCACACTGATGTAGCGCAGGAAAGAGCAAGACAGCATGTTGCGCTCTCTCTATCCCTCTCCATAAAATTATAAGGTTTCATGAAGATATCTAAAGAATAATCGTATAAAAACATGGATAAAATACAATAATAAATTTGAAGTTTGCTGCCATTTTGTGAGCTTATCGTTAGAGATACGGAAAATCATCGAGAAAAATATTTTATAGAACATCAAATTTGCTACTGGAAAAATTTCATTAGTTTTCAATTTGACTTACGGTTAAGCCACAAACTGGCTTCGGAAAAAAGCTTACACTGAAAGAAACGGTGCTGCCGCCATTCTTATTTTATTTAAGGGGTTAAAAATGAAAAATGGAAAACACCATATATATACATCGCACAGACACACAGACGAAATGCCGAACAGTCGATCTAAAACGGAGACCTCGCTTCGCTCGGTCAATAAATAACTACAGGGTCCAGTTGCTTAGCTCTCAGATATGAATAAGTGAATGAAAGGAATATCAGGTAATTATTGTGCCCAGTGGGATAAATACCGGAGGTGGATAGGTGGGGATAAATCCCCCAAAAGGGAAAAAACAAATAAATAGTCATGGCGCGCAAGTGAATAACACCGAAAAATGGGTCTGCGTCGGACCAGACGGTGGAAGTTATACTTTTTTGGTCATTCGTATATTCGTATACTTTCCTATAATTTTTGAGGCAGTTCTCAAAACATCAATTAAAGTTAGCGTCTGGAATAAATTAATGTCCGAAGACCAAGAACATTTCTTAAATAACTCTAGAAGGTACCGTAGAGGATAATGTATCTTAATTTAATTTTAGAAATCCATCTTCCCTTCAAGTATGGTTACTGCGGGGTTTCCCTGGAAGACAAACTAACAAGATTATGAAACGGACGGACAATAGACGAATTGGAGACACAGAGCAAGCCTAGTGTAAAACATACGAAACCCCACCACCAGTTGAAACTGGGGAAACTCAAACTAGAAAAAAAGATGGTCTAGCACATTTTGTGTTTGACTTTGAAATATTTCTTAGTACTAGTAAACCCCCGTGAAAAATCACAGGCTGATTAATTAGATACACATCAGATATACACAATTTAAAAAAACCAACTATTAACATACAACATTAATGCCTACGTATCTAGACCAACCTAAACATAACTCCAAACTATAATCTACACTGGGTTTGTTTAAGTATTACATATGATGGGTGAAATCAGCTGTTAAACGAATAGGTATATGCCTATCTCTTCTTTAAATTTGTATAAACACATATGTTGATGATAAAAGGTTGTATTTATATACAGTTTATAACCTAAAAGCAAATATTACAACGTATGATATAGCATTCATTAGTTCTATAACTCATATTTAAAAAAAAAAACAACTTCACAAGAAATTATCATGATTTAAGTTGTAAACATAACCCCAAACTATAATATACACTGGGTTTACAGATGTTGGGTGAAATCAGCTGTTATATTATATGTTACTCACGTACGTACGTACGCTCGTACACTCGCTTTTATAGGAGTCGATTACAAATAAGACGGTCTTACACATGGTGCAAGAGTATTTAAAATAATCTGTAAGGGATGTTATTATTAAAGTATTTTTACTTTGTAATATTGCTTAATATTTAGATTTAAAATTTGTCTAAAAGTTTTCATTTTCGTGGCTAGCATAATTTTTATTTTGTACAGTTTATTTTACTTTCTCACTATACTATAGTATAGAGAAAGTATAGTGATCGCAAAAAAATCGATGTTGAGATTTTTGTGGAAATATCCGTTTTGGGACACCCTGAGTCCAAAAAAGTGGTTTTTACAAAATGTCTGTCTGTTTGTCTGTATGTATACAAAACTGTAGAAAACTACTTGATCGATTTCGAAAAAAATTGCATCAAACATGTCAATTAGGCCTGCATAGATGCACGAAAAAATAGTTTGAACATTTTTTTAAAAAAACAACCCCCTTTTTGGCCAAAAAAAACCCCGAAAAATCAGTTATAATTTTTTTTATAAAAATACGGCACTAACGATTTTGATAAAATTTGGCTTGTTTGTAGCCTTTAATGTGCCCTTCCATATGCATAAAACCGCATCTTTCAGAAAATTCTCGTTTAGCTAATAATAATAATAACTGATTTTTGGGGTTTTTTGGCCATATAGGGGGTTGTTTTTCAAAATTTTTCAAAACCTTTTTACGTGCATCTATGAAGGCCTAATTGACGTGTTTGGTGCAAATTTGTTCGAAATCGATCGAATATTTTTCTCTCTAGATAATAATAATAATATTTATTAGTCAATCTCCAACTTTAATAAAAAATCAACTCTCCTACCCCACCCTACAAGTCACAGTGAATCTGTTAAATAATTTATATACGTTAGTGAGAAAGTATGTGCCAGTTCCTGGTACCGTTTATTTTGTATGGGATTAAATGTTCAATATGACAACGTTTTCAATATTTCGTGTCTTTTTTCACATTTTGATTTCATTCGATATCGTTCTATACGTTTCAGTAATGATACTATTATACTACTCCACGATTCGTAATACTTATAAACATTTATACAAATTTTCAGAAAACGAGTTTTAAAAACAGCAACTTCATCACATCAAATTGCATTGTCTAATTATGACAGAAGTCATTGTTGCAGGCAATTCCGTGCCGGCTCGACTCTTCAAACCCACCGTCCCACTGTGCAAAAGCGACTCGTTAAATAAATAACTGAATAGTCGAGTACCTCTGACGTCATCCTACGCGAGTAGACATCTGTTTGCGTTTCCCTTTTGTTTCGCTTATTTTACTTTATCAAGTTGCCCCCTCTGGAGGAATCATGTTCAACAATCACACCCGCCTTCTCAACGTTTCAATTAACAATTCAGACTTTGTGAAAACATCCCTCAACTCACTTGGAATAACAGAAACAAATGAACGGGCCGTTCGGCCCTTAAGTGCAATCCAGGTGTGGTATTCATTAGCGAATTTACATAGTAAAGATGGGCTATTGCAGTGACTCTTATGGTTAGACCTAAGGTCGGGAGTAGTAAATGAGCACCGATCATGGTCCTCAGAACACGTAAGGGGTGTCATTAATTAAAAATATTATGTGTTCGCACACTAACGGTCGCATTGTACGTCCGATTTGGTCTAAATTTGGTACACATGTTGGTCTTCTAAGTCGATCTGACGAGTTCGTTATAAAAAAAAAAAATAAACGGTATCAGTTAACTGACACAAACCTTCTCCCAACTTACTGTAGTCAAAATAATATTGTTTTTAATCATTTTATTTACTACTTTTTAGAACAAAACAAAAAAACATAATATTCTACCTACGTCAATCGTATAAAAAAATTATTGGCCCAGGCGGGATTCGATCGCGCGACCTTTGAATTACTGGCCGTGCTCGCTACCGTGGTGCTACCCCGTGCGGCCGCTGCCGCGATGCTAGATTGATAACTCAAACTTGTTTATTTTTAAACATTTCCCCATAATTATAAAACGCCGAAGTTTTGATAAAAGCGGGTGGTGTCATTTTGTTTTGCATCTTAAGCACTATAAATACTGAAAATTTGATCAATATCGTTAGAGCTGTTTTTGAGAAATTTTCAGTTTTGTCGTTTTGTATGGGTTTTAGAGGTAAATTACCCTTAAAAATTAAAAATTCCAAAAAATAAAAAAAAACGCCTGGAGATATTAGGGTTTAGTACCTACATACCAAATTTCATGAAAATCGGACCAATAGTGTCCCCTCTGGTCGTGTATACATACTGACACACTGACAGACAGACACCACGTTAAAAACACTTTTTTGGGTTCAGGGAGCACCAAAACAAAAAATTCCACTAAAAATATTTTTGGGTTCAGGGAGCACCAACACAGATAATTGCACTAAACAATTTTTTGGGGTTCTGGGAGCACCAAAATAGATAATTCAACTAAAAATTAAAATTCGAACATTTTTACGAAAACAATACTTTCTCCATATACTACGTATAGGGTGGAGAAAGTAAAAAACAACCGGAATCCAACAATCAAAAGCAAGTTTTTCGACCAGAAATAAAATCTTTTGAGAGTTTTCGTACTTGAATTAAACTGTTTCTAGTTTTATGAAAGTCTATAGGGCTCCGCCCCATGTTTGCTTCGCTCGCCAAACCCCACGGTGACTCGCGTCTAAGCAAACGCAAACAAGTTATTTTATGTAAATAGGTAATAATATTAAATTCTAATACGTCTTATTTATTTTAATTAGGATGTATTATAGCAGTCCCTTATTTTTAAATTCCTTAATTTATGAAGGGTTTAATCTCTAGCTTCAGGGAAAGTATAACAATCAACATTCTGTATAGGTATTGTTACTACATTTTCACCATTTAGCAGCTCACGACAAAATGCAAATCTGGTTTACTCTTTCTATGTATCTTGTAAGAAGTAAATGTACACATTTTCAGCTCACTAACTTTAAATAAAATATAACAATTAATTTATATTGTTTTAGGGGTTGTTTTCACATTTTTACCACTCAGCAGCACGAAAAAAAAATGCAAATCTAGTTTCCTTTTTCTATGTATCTTGTAAGACATAAATGTACAAATTTTCAGCTCACTAACTTTAAGGAAAGTTTAAAAATTAAAATTTATTCTTTTATGGGTTGTTTTAACCCTTAAATCAAAATTTATTATATCCTGTGTTACTCGAGGATAGTGTAGGTTTTTATTAGTAAAACTATTTTTTTCAATCTGTTCAGTACCCCCTACCCCCAAACAAACTTACCTCTTTAGAATATTATTAATAATAACCCCAAAGCTAAGACGGTGAAAACGTTAAATGTTCACATCAAATTATTTCGTATATTTTACAACAGCAGTTATAACAAAGGTTAAAAAAACCAGCAAGGTTCAGGTCTACACTTAAAAAAAACCTAACCTAAAAGTTATAAATTTAAGTAATTGCTTGAAAGGAAATATTGGAGCGATCAGCTGTTTTATCTGTTATTTTATTTAATTGGTTGCTATGGTAATAAATGTAAATACATGTGATGATTCATTAGTTTAGACCTAACCTAAGATTTTTCCGACAAAATTTACAAATATTGAAATGAAAAAGGTTTTTATCAAAATTAATTATAGCTTATATTACTCAGTGACAGTGTAGCTTTTTATTAGTAAAACTATTTTTTTCAATCTGTTCAGTAGTTCCAGAGATTACCTCCCTACATACAAACAAAAAACAAACAAATTTACCTCTTTAGATATTATTTATAATAACCCCAAAGCTAAGATGGTGAAAACGTTAAATGTTCAAAACAAATTATTTCGTAAATTTTACAACAGCAGTTATAACAAAGGTTAAAAGAACCAGCAAGGTTCAGGTCTACCCTTTAAAAAAAAACCTAACCTAGAAGTTAGAAATTTAAATAATTGCTTCAAAGGAAATATCGGAGCGATCAGCTGTTGTATCTGTTATTTTATTTAATTGGTTGCTATTTTAATAAATGTAAATACATGTGATGATTCATTACATAATATTTTTTTCCGACAAAATTTACAAATATTGAAAAGAAAAAGGGTTTTATCAAAATTAATTACAGCCTATGTTACTCAGTGACAGTGTAGCTTTTTATTAATAAAACTATTTTTTAAATCGGTTCAGTAGTTCCAGAGATTAGCCCCTACATACAAATAAACAAACAAATTTGACCTCTTTATAATTTTAGAATAGAAAATAAATATATGAGATTATACAGTTCATTTTGTAGTTTTACACGATCTTATAGCACGTCAGGTTCCCCCAAAATCTATCAAAACGAAAATACCACCAAAGTACCCAGGTCCAAATCCACATTCTGAGTTTGACCCTTGGGCAGCTTCTGGACCGAGGGCGCGAGTTCAAGGTGCGTGCTCGAAAAGCGCAGTCCTTACGCTCCGGTTGGAGGCTGAGGTGCATACGAATTCTACTAACTTATTTTGTACACGCTGGCAGCTATTCAGCGCCTTCGTGAATAGACCAATTTCCCAAATTGTTCAAATTGTTACAACTGTTATGTTCGTTAAACAACACCTAACACCTGCTGTTTAACGTGTATCCGTAAAAAAACTAGTAAATTTCTTGACGTGTGGTTAAAGTAAAACATGTTATTTAGTAAACACGGTCACTTAATAAAATACAATACACTAAGGAATCGTGTGCATTTCAAAGTATTTAATACATTTGTATTACATCTCTCCGTGGGTTTTTACACAAAATGTATCCAGTTTTCGTGTAAAAAAAAACGCAGAGAAACGAGGTCGATTGTAAGAAACGCGATTGCAAAAAACTAGGATACATATTAACATTCTGCAGCAAGAAACATTCTGGGCCGTTGTGTTGACCTACTTCAGTGTGAAGAACTAATTTGTGTGTTGTCTGATTGGTATTCTTGCTGTGTTACCGTCAAGCGATGCAATTTTACGCGTTGTGTGAAAATACTTCAAACTTTGCAGCGAAAGCGAAATATACGAGGATTTTATTTTTTAATGAGAAATTATTTTATTCCACCTTTACTGAAATTTAGTTCTAAAATGTATTAATTTATAATTTTTGTTTAAAAAAATATTTTTTTCAAATGGACACTTTTTATACCGTTACAATTGCCATGCTACATTTTCTAAAAATAAACTCAATGTGATAAATAAATAATTCGATAACGCAGCTGAACCGCTGACGTGAGTTGAACGAATCTATAGAATAAAGATTAAATGTTTTACGGTTTCAACCAGCTGTTTGGGAAATTGGTCTACTAACGTAGTTATTTTTTAAAATTTTGTTTACCAATAAAAATGTCTAAGTAAGACGTAACTTAATTATATTTTTTGTAAAAACATGATCACATTATATATTTACACTAGCTGACCCGTACGGCGTTGCCCGTGGTGGTTGGTATTTTCAGTCTTTTTAACGTAATTGTATTCGTTTTAAGTGTTCAGTCAGTGAGTGGTATTTGGCTTTTATGTATATAGATCTCAAATAATAAAAGCACTATTGTCATAATAATAAAAGATCAGAAATTATGATTTTAGTAAACTTGATCCCCCCAAATCCCTCCTAAAATTTCGAAATTTTTCAAACCCTTTCTTAATGAGCACCTATGGCCCTAGAGGAAGCTACATACCAAATTTCATTCCAATCCGTTCGGTAGTTCTTAATAAATCGTGATTTAATAACTTTGATCCCCCCAAAACCCCCCTAAAATTTCAAATTTTTTCAACCCTTTTCTTAATGAGCACCTATGGCCCTAGAGGAAGCTACATACCAAATTTCATTCCAATCCATTCGGTAGTTTTGAAGAAGTCGTTTTTTAATAACTTTGATCCCCCCAAACCCCCCTAAAATTTCGAATTTTTTCAAACCCTTTCTTAGTGAGCACCTATGACCCTAGATGAAGCTACATACCAAATTTCATTACAATCCGTTCGGTAGTTTTGAAGAAGTCATTTTTTAATAACTTTGATCCCCCCAAACCCCCCTAAAATTTCGAATTTTTTCAAACCCTTTCTTAGTGAGCACCTATGGCCCTAGACGAAGCTACATACCAAATTTTATTCCAATCCATTCGGTAGTTTTGAAGAAGTAATTTTTTAATAACTTTGATCCCCCCAAACACCCCTAAAATTTCGAATTTTTTCAAACCCTTTCTTAGTGAGCACCTATGGCCCTAGAGGAAGCTACATACCAAATTTCATTCCAATCCGTTCGTAGTTTTTGAGAAATCGTGATGAGTGAGTCAGTGAGTCAGTGAATCAGTGAATCAGTGAGTCATTGAGTCAGTGAGTCAGTGGGTTTTGGCTTTTATATATATAGATTAACAAGGAAAGTATGAGCACAATCCTTACAAAATATGACAAAAACCAAACTTTTACAGCGATTTTAATTTTTTTTAAAAATCCTACTTGCAGCAAAATACTTTCATTTTTTCGTGTATTAAATTTTTTTTAAATTTTTACAATACATTACTTGCTGTTTGATTTTCAAAATTGTATATATTTACCTGTAATTTAAAAACATTCAAAAGCAAGCATTGTATCCATACAACTTACAGTGAATGAAATGACGGGAGAATTATAAACACAATTGTAACAGATATGGTTACACAAATCACAAAGACATAATTAATTTCCTCCACTCTACATAAAACATCACCTACATTCGGGTTATTTAGGTCATGAATCCAGAGCGCTTCGAAACTACGCACATGACGAAAAACAGCGCGGACCCTTTCCACTTAACTGGATCTAAATAATGCATCACTGAAAACGCACTGCGTAGAATCAACTCACTCTGTTTAATAGGAAACTTCCTGTTATTTTCTTTTCACCGAGAAATATTTAACTGGATGTTCTCGATCTGACGCAGGCCATTAGAAATACAACTAGGGAGAACTCCGTTACATCTCAAATTGTATTTGAAAATGAGTTTAAATCCAATTTAAATTCTCCTCTTTGTCCCTAAAATAAACGTTAAATATTTCGAAAATTGTGGTTACTGAAATTCGCCAAAAAATAATTTGACATATTTGTAACGATTGACCCACTTTAGCTTGGGCGATAGTAGCGCGTAACCCTTCTCAATTTCCTTAAGCTACTTAATTAGTAGCTCCCTTACAAATAATTTTAATATTTCAACCAATTTTATGGTTTGAAGAAAATTTGAGAATTGGAATGGTTTTAAGATTACAAATAATTTTAAGTTTTGAAATAGGTTCATTTCTATTGTAAATAAGTTCCACAAATTTTAGGTGCAATATTAACAATTTTCAAACGATGCTAATGAATATTCTAAAGGCCTTCCAGACGATGCTGGTGCACACCAAATGCTATACTATATAGCGCTATAAAGCTTACATAACAAAGGCTAAGCAGCATTCAAAAATCCTGATTATAGTGTATAGTGCGCTATAATATATAAAGTTTAGCGATATAGCGCAATTAACTTTACATAGCAAAGGCTATGCAGCTTTCAAACATACTTATTATGATTTATAGTACGCCAAGATATTAAAGTTTAGCGATATACAAAAAAAAAACAAAGGCTATGCAGTATTAAAACGTCCTGATTATAGTTTATAGTGCGCTGTAAGCTAAAAACTTTAGCGATATAGCGCTATATCAGCAATTGACAAACATTACACACCATACTGATTATAGTGTATAGTGCGCTATAATCTATAAAGTTTAGCGATATAGCGCAATAAACTTTACATAGCAAAGGCTATGCAGCTTTCAAACATACTGATTATGATATATAGTACGCTAAGATATTAAAGTTTAGCGATATAGCGCTATAAAACTTAACGTCCTGATTATAGTTTATAGTGCGCTGTGAGCTAAAAAGTTTAGCGATATAGCGCTATAGCAGCAATCGACAAACATTACACACCATACTGATTATAGTGTATAGTGCGATATAATCTATAAAGTTTAGCGATATAGCGCAATAAACTTTACTTAGCAAAGGCTATGCAGCTTTCAAACATACTGATTATGATTTATGGTACGCTAAGATATTAAAGTTTAGCGATATACAAAAAAAAAAAAAAAAACAAAGGCTATGCAGTATTAAAACGTCCTGATTATAGTTTATAATGCGCTATAAGCTTAAAACTTTAGCGATATAGCGCTATAGCAGCATTCGACAAACGTTACACACCATACTAATTATAGTTTATAGCGCGCTATAAGTTATAAAGTTTAGCGCTATAGCAGCATTCGACAAACGTTACACACCACACTGATTATAGTTTATAGCG
>JAGFPH010006504.1:67426-78182 GCA_018207615.1 Philaenus spumarius | reverse complement strand
TTCTTTTGGCTTGTTAATAATTTTGTGGTATATTTTGAATTGTTACAATTATCCCCTTGGTGACTTTCCTTGAAAATATTTGTATAAATGTTTTCATGGAACTAAAACTAACAATGAAAAATATATTTAAGTAGTTTGTCTTCCGCTGTTACTGTAGGCATATGATTGGAAATTGCTCTTCTGTTGGAAGTAGGTCATTGACCTCAATTTGAAAACAGCTGGTCTTACGTTGTGTTTTGTATGCTATTCGATGCATTTGTAAATGGTCTATAAGTTAGTAATGCTTGAGTTAACTCTAATTTTTGTTGTGGTCCTGGATTAAGATTTTCTTTTAAAGTGCTGTTTATAGTGGATTCATCTAAAATATTGATAAGATTATTTGCGCCGCGTTGTTGATTATCTTCGTTTACATAGTTGTATTCTTCATTTTTATTCATTGTATCATAATTATTTGTGTTTTCTTTAATAATATAACATAGAATTCCTTCTTGCTTTGCCTCCTCAAACTTTATAACGATTCGCTTATCATTTATTCTCATATTTATATATTTCGTATAAAAGTTTATTTCCGTCTCTGTATTTACTATCCAGTCCATTCCTAATATTATGTTTCTAATTAAATTCGGCACAATTAACATATTAACATATAATTCTTCTCCTTCTATCTTCATTCTTATCATAATTATTCTAGATACTCTGCGGGTCTTTGTTCCTACAGCCGTGTGGATTTGTATATTTGTTGTAGGCAGCTCTTCATATTTTCCGATTTTATCTTTATTATCTATGAACCATTGTTGAGACAGACAGGTTATGTTTGATCCTGTGTCAATTAAAGCTAAGGTTTTTGTCGATCCGATTTGGATGGTGATTTCAGGACATTTAATTTGATTGATATTTGTATTTAAACTTTTTTCAGTTTGATTTTCTTCGAGTAAAAACTCTCGATCACAATACATTGTGCTAATGAAATTTATTTTATTAGAGGGGTTGTTTTGATTAATTTTAGTTTCTTGGATTGGCCTAATATTTCCGAGATGTTTTTGTTGCACAGGGATAATGTCGTTTTGTTTTTTCTGGGGTATGAGGGAATGAATTATATCTTTTTGTAGGCCTGGGACATTTACTGTGCTTTCTAGTTTTTTGACGTATTTGTCGTTGAGGAGCATGTAATAAGTGGGGTTGGGGGTTTAACTTGTTCGGCTATTGCATGGCAGACATTTGCTTGTTCGGGGGTCGGATAATTTTGATATCGAGGCGTGTTGTGGGGTTGGAATTGGGGTCTTGAAGGATTGGGGTAATTGTTGCGGTAGGGTTGGACAGAGGTAGGGTTAAAATTTCGGTTTCGGGGCGATTGAGGGGGTGAAAAACGTGCTGGTGGATTTTGATAGTTTTTATTTGGGGGTTGAAATCGATATTTTGAGGGTTGGAAATTATTTAGTCGGTTATAGGGTTGGAAATTTGGTGGAGGGGTGAATTGGAAAGTTGTTCGGGGACTGAAGTGTGTTTCGCGTGGTTGAGAGGGATTTTTTCGCATCAGGGGTGATATAGGGCGTTGCTCTCGATGGGATCTATTCTGGCTATCTTTGACGTCTTCCCTTTGGAGTAAAGAAATGAAATCCATTATTCCATTAATACATTGGACTCTCCTTGCGTCTTGGATTATGTCTTCGAAGTGTTCTGCTAGGCAGGTAACAATTTCATCCTCAGATAGGGGTGGATTCATAGCCTTTAGCGTGATAACTCGCTCCGTGAAGTATTCGGCGCGGGTCAGAGTTCCATATGGTTTAAATTTCTCTGTCTCCATTTTATATTTAATGCCTCTCTGAATCTCTCGGCTCCAATATTTGTTCTCAAAATATTCCTGAAAATCTTCCCAACAGTTGATGTTATTTTTAATTAAGCTAAACCATCTAGATGCATGTCCCTCTAAACACATGTCTAGATTGTCGGTTAGGTGGATATTCGAATCGCTGCCCTGGTTAAATGCCATCCTTCTCTCATGAAACTTTTTTATTTTGTTCAATATCTCTGTGGGGTTATGTTCTCTCCCAGAAAATTTAGGTATATTATTATCAGCAGCCCCATCAAATTGTCTTCCGCAAACTACATGGATGTTTTTTGAGGATAGGGTTTGGTCTTCCTTTACAAAATTTTCTAACTTTTCAACACGATCATTATTGGTTGAAACGAGTTGTCCGATCCGGTCAATTTGTTGGTTTTGCTCTAATTCAAATTTTTGTATTCGAACTCTTTCTTCCTGCAAGGTATTAGTAATTTCGCGGTAGTTTTTCTCAACCAATTGTTTGCATTCTTCTTTAGTTTGTTCTTGTGTTTCCGAAACATGTAATTTTAAATGTTCTGTATGTTGATCAATTTGTAATTTGAATTCGGCCTTGGTTTGTTGTTGTGCGTAAGTAAATTCTTCTTTGAGATTAGCATATTGCGTTCGCATTTCTGTAACTACTTGTGAAATTTGTTTTTCGGATTGTTGTTTGAATTCTAAATTTTGCTGTTTGAGTTGTTGATTGGCGTCTAAAATTCTTTGATCAATTTGTTTAAATTGTTCGGTGGATTTGTTATTAATGTCTAAAATTTGTTGTTTAAGTTCTTGATTCGTACCAGATATTTGCTGGTTTAGGTATTGGAATTGTTGGCTAATATTAAAAAACATATCTTCAATCGTTAAGGGTGGGGTTGAAGTTCTAGAGGGGGTTGCGTTGTCGGTTGGACTTATTGTATCTGGCTCAAGACTTGCTCTAACATTTACATTATCCGGCTCTGGTTCGCCTATAAGATCGGTAAACATTTCTTCCCTTAAACTCCGTTCTCCTAAAGACACGTCTTCCATCCGGCGGTTGCTTATATCGGGAATCCGCGACCCTTCCATCGTTTCGCCTAATGAATCCGCGATCACGTCTTCATTTCGGCGGGACGAGTGAAAATTAGGCAAGCCTTCTGACTCTTGAGCCCTTTGAGTTAGGCTGATGTTAGTCCTAAGGTTATATGTAGGCTGGTTTTCCATATTAATTTAAATCACAACTTAAACAATATATATACAACAACTATTACTATACAATTCTATATCTATTTAAAATAAGGAGTTATTTGTGGTAAGATTGGGAAAAGCCTTCACGTTGCGGCGCCAAATTACAATATATCAGATTTTCTCTGTGAGAAAAATGCCCCACGTTGTGGAAGCCAAATTACAATATCTCTAATTGTTTAAATTATTAAATTGGATAGCCCACGTTGGGGAACTAAGTTATAATACTATTAGATTATCAATGCAATTCAAAACACAAAATAGGTTTACAATTTTAATACTTCTTTAATCGAAAGAAAGAAAAAATTAATATATCTATATACAATATTCACAAAACAAGTTAATTCAAATCAAATGTTCGTTATAGTCTTTATAACACTCTTAGTATCTCGGGGGGTCAGTGCCGACTTTTCCCAATATTATTTTATTGAAAACAAAAGTAATGATTAAAAAACAGTTATTCTAGATAAAGATAAAAATTGAAAAGGGGAAAGGAAAATAGTACAATGTGTTATAATGTATGTGTATGTAGGTGTATCAAAAGGGGAATTATATCGAAGTTAAATTTATACTGATGGTCCAAACAAATTCTTCTTATAAAAGTATTTTACAACGTCTTTCCAAAATATGTAATATTAAAATTTTCACTGATGGATGGTTTGAAATATAGATAGAGTTAATTCAGGTAAGTACTTATAGGCCTATGGATAGATCTCACCCAGTTTATAACTTCTTCTTCTGGTTATGGGACTTTAAATGATTATTTATTATTATTACACTTCACTTGAGTTAAGGTAAGTTATTTATTTAAACGTAGACAAAGTTTGAACACTAATAATCTTCAATTTATTGGAGAGCGTTGGTCATAGGTCTTGCTTCTTAGGCGTCTCTTCAACAATTAAAATCCTGGGATCAAAAGTGGCTTGCTTTGGGCCTTCAGGAAATGGGTACATAAGGCCTGGTGAATTTCGTATCTTCTGGGGTTTGGATTGTTGTACAAAAAAGTATAATTTAAAATGTAGTGTATTTATTTGGTGTTGTTTTGATTAAATTTTGAAATAATTTTGTTTTACAACTAATATTGAATAATAAAATTAAAAGAAATTGATTAAATAAGAAAATTGCATAAAAATACCAAAAATAGCTCCTTGTACAAATTATTTTCTAACATCTACTATTTACAATTAAAACTATACATTTGGCTTTTAAACTGGGGTTTTCCGCGTTGCAAGCGGTCACATGACTGTGGGCGGGGCTTAATAAACATGTCGTCTTCCTCTATCTACTTTAGCCGTTGTTTCGTCGACTTTCAATGGATTGTTATGGCTTAACGGTATTTCCTATAAAATTTTGCCAAAGACATTTTTGATGAAGAATCTTTCATTCTATCTAATGGTGTTCTTCATTTTTTGATTTGAATTTTGGTTCTCTTAGGATCGATGATTGTATTTCTGATATGGCCTAGATTTTAGTATGCCGGTCTGATTTCGAGTGGATTAAAAAAGTGAATTTCGGTCGAACGCTGGTTGATGGAGTTAATCTTATAATTTGGATGGATTGGTTGATTAATTTAGATGAATTTTGATATAGGAAAGATAGGGATACGAGGTCTGGAAATATTATTAATTACGTAAAACGTTATCGAAAGTCGGGTGTTTTAGAATCTTGTTAATTTGTTGCTTGTGATTCCGTCCGCTAGATGCCGTCGGTCGGATTGTTTCTGAATGATTTTTACTATCAATCTTCTGTCTCTCTCGCACTCATGCGTGTTTAGTTGAAATACATTAATGTATGATTCTTTTGGCTTGTTAATAATTTTGTGGTATATTTTGAATTGTTACACAACGTAAGGGCTCTCACCACAGAGAAACAACCTCTTTTATTTTAAATAATTTTATGAAATTAACATACATAATTAACATAACCTTTTCAGCAATTTATTTAACCATTTTGTCATGTATGTGTTTATTTAACTGTGTGATATAGCTAAATCGTGTAAGACATTATACCGGATATCTTATAATAACTAACAAAATGGAAAAAGACAACCGATATAATCTGAGACAAAACCCAGAACCATCAAGGAAGGTGAAGGAGTCAATAGGCATAACCATTACATCTAGGCGTAGCAACGTCAACGTTGAAACCCAGCCTAGGGGTGAAGAGATTGACTTGAGTGAGACGTTATTGGCTAATGATGAAATAGGATCAACACCAACAAACATGGACGATACCATGGGAAGGAGTGACACCAATGAACCACCTCCAGGGACCAGCACCACGAGTGATACCAGTCACCGGAAGTTTGATGATGCTACCATAGACAAACCACCATCATGGTTAACGGCGATTTTCTCCAAACTCGAAAATATGGAACAGGGCATGCAGCAACAGCGGAACGACCTCCGGAATCAATTAGAAGGGCATCGGGAAGAACTGCGCCAAATACAGCAGCTTCAGCACGAGCAGAAAAATCAGGTGGATCGCTTGGAAGAGGGAATAAGCAGAAAAATCGAAGAACAGTGTCAATCAATACGGACCGAGCTAAGGGAGGAGTTCCATGTCCAACATCAAGAACTGCGCAGTGAATACCTCTCACAAAACATCGAGTTCCAGGAAAACCTGAAGAGTATTGTAAGTCGACAGACCGAAGAACTGCAAAACCGGATGGAAACGCAGCAAGGACAAGTGTTGGAGGAAAGCAAGAGCTACACTAACCAGGAGTGCGACATCTTTAAAGTCACTATATCTACCCTGTCTGAAGAAATGAAGACAACCGGAAGTGAGAACCAGAGAAATCTTGGACAAATCAGTGAACGTTTGTCGGAGCATGGAGTGAAAATCCGGGGACTTGAGAAAGACATTCTCGAAAACAAGAGAGCGTATCAACCACAAGTCTACGTCACGTGCCCTGGATCAACAGGAAGTGGAGTCGACATGACCACGCCTAAATTCCACGGGAGGGAGCATAACCCCATGGAACAACTCAACAAAATTCGACGTTACTACGAGCGGAAAAGAAACCATGACCACTCCGGAGACGAGACCGAAAAACTGTTGGACATCCTAGACAGTTGTTTTGATTCCCACGCAGCGAGATGGTTAACCCTAGTAAAACAAGACATAATGACCTGGGACGATTTTCAGGAGTCACTCGAGAAAAAATATTGGAGTAGAGCAGTACAGCGCGGCATCAAACAAAGGCTTGAGATAGAAAAGTATCGTCCACAAGAGAAGTTGACAAGGTCGGAGTACTTCACCGAGCGAGTCATAACACTTCGAGCTATGCAACCTCCGATTCTAGAAGACGAGATAGTCACTTGTTTGACCGATCACTTCGATGATATTATCCAGGATGCAAAGCGAGTGCAGAACATCACAACTATCGGCGAATTCGAAGCTCTGTTACATCGGGAGGACATCAAAGACTCTCACAATAAATCACGTCACATTCATAAACCCGCAGCACCAAATCAACCTTCGGCATCACGCTTCAATACGGACCGAAGACCAGCACCAGCGGTCCATACCAACCGACCTCCGCAGAACTATCAAAACTTCCGAAGTTACCAACAGAACTTCAATTATCAACCCAGACCTCCACCCGAACCAGCACCCGTAGGGGGAGTATCTGGCGGAACATATCCAGCGCGGAATATAAACCATCAACCAGCATCTCGACACCACGAATATAACTACCAGAATAAAGGAAACCAGTACTTCAGAAGAGAGGATCGGCAAGAGAATAAATACTATTACGACACCAGAAAGCCACAAACATATCCAACAACCGAACAAGTCAAAGTGTGCCACACTATAGCCGAGAAGATGGGGACGCCTAGTCGGCAGGAAGAAGCCAGCACTAGCAAGAACTCACATTCGGAAAACTAATAGGCACGGGAGATAACAACGAACAACATAACGTCAATAACTACGCGACGGTTAACCCCATATCTTCTGTGCAACCTAATCAAGTCGGAATAATAAGGCCGGAAAATAAGTTATTAAAAAAGGAAAAATATACAAAAACCGAAATCATCGTGAGCAATATGTACTGTGATCGGGATTTTCTAATTAAGGAAGAACCAATAGATGACCAAACCAATTGTGTAACTGAAACAATGAAGTGTCCTGAAATAAACATTAAGATCGGAAAATCCATAGCTACAGCATTAATTGATACAGGATCCAATATATCGTGTATCTCGGAACAGTGGTTCAATGAAAATAGAACTAACATTGGAAAGTATGAAGAACTACCTGTAACCAACCTCCAAATTAAAACAGCGGTAGGTTATAAAACCAAACGAGTGTCAAGAATCATTATGATAAAAATAGAAATTAAGGGGGAAGAAACCTTAATACAAGTTTTAATTGTGCCTAATTTGATAAAAAAACATAATACTTGGAATGGATTGGATAAGCTTAACAGAGATGGTTATAAACTTTAATACAAGATTAATTAATATGAAAATTAACAATAATATAATCAATTTAAAGTTTGAAGAAGTCGTAAATGAAGGAATCTTATGTTATATAATGAATGATATTAATGAAGATACAATGAATAATAATAATAATGAATATAATGAAAACGTAAAACAAAATTACGTCGACGATACAAGCACAAATAATAAATTAAATACATTGAATGAAGACACCATAGACGAAACCTTACAAGAAAATCCAAAATTAGAACCACTACAGAGGAAGGAGTTGAAACAATTATTATTAAAATACAAACACATCTTTTCAGACACACCTGGCTTATGTAGCAAGTATACACATCAAATCGAAGTATTTCAAGACAAGATATTTAAAGGATGCACATACCCAGTACCGCTAACTCATCAGGAAGCTGTTTCCAGGGAAATTGAACGAATGTTGCACATTCAAGTCATCGAACCGTCACTCAGTTGTTTTATAAATTCCATAGTTCCCATCATTAAGAAAAATAATGAAATACGACTTTGCCTAGATGCAAGAAAAATCAACGAAATTACAATACCGGATTATGAACAAAATATAGGAATAAATGAGTTATTAGTTAAAGGTCGAAATTGTAAATGGCTCAGCACTATAGATCTGACGTCATCATATTGGCAAATTCCATTATCGCCTGAATCCAGAAAATACACCGCATTTCAATTTAGAGGTAAAACCTATCAATACACCGTAACACCTTTCGGAGCATCCACGTCACAAGCGGCTTTAGTCAGAGCATTGGATAATGTATTCGGAAACCAAGTCGAAAATTTTACACTTATTTATGTCGATGATATATGTGTAATATCACCTGATTTTCAAAGTCACCTGTTACATCTTTCACAAATTTTTCAGAAGATACAAGAAGCTAATATGACAATAAAATTTACCAAATCACTTTTCTGCAGAACATCCGTTCCTTTCTTGGGATATACCATGACTTCAACCGGATTGCAAATGGACCAGAGCAAGATTGCACCTATATTAAACTTTCCCACTCCAAAATCCAGGAAACAATTAAAATCATTCCTAGGATGCATCAACTATTACAACAAATTCATTTATAAATTTTCTGAAAATATACAACCATTACTTCGACTAACTTCTAAAAACCATAAATTTCATTGGACTTCAACAGACGAAGAAACCTTTCAAAAAATTAAGCAACTATTTTTAAACACACAAATTTTACATCATCCTGATCCAAAACAACCTTTCTACTTACAAACCGACGCTTCAGATCTTGCCATCGGAGGACACCTATATCAAGTCAACGAACAGGGAGAAAAACGCGCCATTGTGTTTCTGTCACGTGCATTACAACCAGTTGAAACAAACTTTACAACCACGGAAAAGGAACTACTTGCTATAGTACATTGCCTCCAAAAGACCAGATATATCGTCTATGGAACTGATCTAACCATCCTCACTGATAACCACGCACTTACTTTCCTAAAAACATGTAAACTATTAAATTCAAGACTCACAAGATGGATTCTTGCTATTCAGGATTACAATTTTAAAATACTACACTGCAAAGGGAACGAAAATCTTACAGCTGATGCACTAAGCCGTAACCCAACTGAACGAAACATAAATCCGTCAGAAGACCAACCTGAACTAATAATTGCTTACATAAACCGTATAAAAGATGTAGACCTGCAAACAGAACTTAGAACCATGGATGAAAATCAAAGGAAGGACCCGCATCTGTTATCCATAATTCATGTGCTGGACAATCACGAAAATTCTCTTAATAACTGCAAAATCATTAACACATATCGGCTACACAACGACATATTGTATCAGCGATTACATCAACAATGGTTAATAATAGTACCGGAACACATTATTGATCGACTAAAATGGGAGTGTCATAATTATTACCTCCACTGTGGAGCTAAAAAATGTTTTGACATCTTAAGAGAAGGATTTGTATTCAAAAACATGGGACGACGTATCAGGATTACATTATCAACCTGTGATTCATGCCAAAGATGTAAACATAACAATAATCCTCCAATAGGCCTAGCTAAAGGAATAACCTGTGTGAAGAAAAACCATCAAATCGCCGTAGATATTATAGGACCTTTACCCGTCAGTACCGGAAGAGTAAAATACATAATAATAGTTTTGGACATTTTCACTAAATTTGTCAAATTATATCCAATTAGGACCGCAAACGCAAGAACCATTATTAACAAATTATTTGAACAACATTTCCCTCAATATGGACTTCCAGAACGCTTACAAAGTGATAACGGAACACAATTCAGAAGTAAATCTTGGCAAAACAAACTAAAAGAGAACGCAATCGAAATTATTTATAATCCTTATTATCATCCCAAAACTAATATGGCAGAACGACCCATACGGGAAGTTAAACGATGTTTACGGACGTATTGTTCGCAACACCATAAAAATTGGGCTCGTTGCATTCCAGATATAAACACGATGCTAAATGAAGTTTACAACGAAACAACTGGATTTACTCCGAATGAACTACAACTAGGTCAGAAAGATATACGCTTTTGGGAACCATATTTGAAAAACCATTATTCGAAAGACATACCTCTTGAAACAAAATTAGTCTTGGCAAACAAACGAATCAAGGATAAACAAGAAAGAAGAGCAAATAAATTTAATCAAAATTCAAAATTTCTTCAATTTAAAATCGGAGATTTAGTTCTAGTAAAAAATTTTCCCATTGTCTAACGCTGCATACGGAGAAACTGCAAAATTGTTTGAAGTGTACGAAGGACCTTATGAAGTATCTCAAGTTATTGGGAAATCAACATATATCCTCCGTGATCAACAAAATAATCAAGAATATGGACCTTATTACATATCATCATTAAAATCTTATAAAACCATCACAAAAAATATCCAATAAAGAAAAAAATAATAAAAAAATATGACTAACTTTCATTGCAGCTTAAATAAACTAACACAATAATCTTTAAAGCGGATATATAAGGGTAGTCTAGCTGAGAAATTAGTAAGGTCAAGGCACCGAACTCTTTAAAAAAGGCATAGACCAACGTAGCACAACAGCATACCCAGACAATTGAAGGCGCCAGATAGAATACATCTAATGAACAGGCAATTGTTCAACTTAATTGATAATGTTCGGCGAACACATTTGATGAATGCATTCACGAACATTTAGTGAAAGGGATATTGTAAAGTTTCACAATTGATACTAATATAAATAAAGGAATAATTGTA
>JAGFPH010006504.1:34781-67326 GCA_018207615.1 Philaenus spumarius | reverse complement strand
CTGCTTGATACGTAAGCAAGCTTGGCCTTTTCGTTCCAAAGTGTCCTGTGTGTATACTAATGTACTATGTGGGTTTTAACTCAAATTTCTATGAATATTTTTCATTTACATCAGTATTCATGTTAAAATCATGTAGTGGCAAGCCTGCTGAAGATCAGAAACAGCTGGTGTGTTTTTTTGACGGTGCCAAAAGAAAAAAACCAAAGTAAACATAACCTCATTTTCAGTGCGTTTTGCTAGTACCTATGCTTGCCATTCAAGTTTTTATTGCTGTACATTAAGTTGTTTTGTGGTAATATCGCGACAAAAAGTAGTGTTTTATAAAAAAAAATTATATTTTCATATTTTATATTAGTGTTTAGGCTAGTGGATCCAAAGGACTAACTGTAAGCAGTGATGGAAAACCAAGAAGAGATCGAGGTTCGTCAAGATGGAAAGGTAAAACCAGCGGCAGAAGGTAAGGCTAGAAAAAAGAAGTTAAATGTTGAAAAATGGAAAAAACTGTAGATAAGAAAAAGAAATACTCCTCTAAGTATTTGCCTACCTTACCTACTTGCCAGCACACAAATGAAAAATTCAAATGTACTACATTAACCATGCAAGACATCCGCAAGTTTCCGTATGTGGAATCAGAAAAGTTAACGTTGCCAATAATCTTATTTGTTGATGGCCACAGATCACATCTAACAATGCATGCATCTGAACTGTGTGATGCAAAGCAGATAATACTAGTGGCTCTACGCCCCAACTGCACAAACATGTTACAACCAGCAAATGTTAGCATCTTCAGGCCACTAAAAGCTGGTTGGCAGCAACATGTACGGGAATGGAAATTCCATAACAACTACATGCACGTGGTAAAATCGAATTTTACCCCCATTCTTAAAGATGTTTTATCTTCTAGAGCTACGCCTATAGTAATTCAAAATGGTTTTAAAGCTTGCGGCCTTTACCCATTCAATCCTGAAGCAGTGGACTATTCTAAATGTTTACGGTCAAGAACCCATACCACAGTGGAAAGTTCCCAGACACTGACTGCTCACACTGGGCAGAATGAAAACCATGGGTTTCTTTCAACATTGGAATCTAAAATAGACGCCAAACCTTTAAATGAGTTTAAGCAATCTGGAGACTCATGGACTGGGGATGAAAAGGCTCATGACCTGTTTTATGTGTGGAAAGAATTCTGCTCAAGTAAATCAACTGTAGATGACTTGGTTCCTGACACTGATGACAACAGAATAGACCTAAGTGTAAATAGAAACATTGATGCACCCTCTACGTCAAATGCATTAACTAGCAGTGTGTTGAAAGACGACCTACTCAAAACACCGTGTAACAACGAATCAATATCTGAAACATCATATAATGAGACTGTCATCTCTACAGGCAGTCTTGATAAGTTTAAACATGACTTGCAAAGCCCATTTCAAAAATATTTATTAATTCTAAAAACCCCTGAAAAAATCCTAAGCCTAACACTAGGAAAAGAACTGGAACACTACACTGAACTGCGATTTCCGTCAGTTGTAAGTTCTAAGGACTATCGTTTGTATTTAAAAAGAAATTTAGAATGTTTAGAATGTACCGGTGTGGTATATGCAGAATCTAATGTTTCAGAAGAAGAAATTATGTATGACAGTGAATGCATATACAACATTATTAAAGCCCAACGAATTAAAAAAAGGATTAAAAATGAACTAATAAACACAAATTTTATAAAAATTACTTTTGAATCCAACAAAATCCTGGTGTTTATTAAAGGATCCTGGAGAGACTATGTAGGGATTGTGGAGAAAAATATCAATCCAATGAATATACCAATCCACGCTGTAGTCTTAACTGTAAAGGTCAACACAGTAGCAATAACAAAAATTGCCCAGAATATGTGAGACAAAAGAAAATACTAGAACGCATGAGCATGATTAATGAAAATTTTTTCGAAGCCCGTACTCATTTTCCATCAAAAAATCCTAAATTCAATAGAAATAGAGGCAACATAAAAACATATTCTGAAATGACACACTTAAACCAAAATCAAGCAGGGCGGGCGCCCTGCCGCCAAGCTTAAAAAAAAAAACAAACGCCCAAAACAACGAACGCGCGAAACAAACTGGCGGCAGGGAACCGACTGCTTATACTACCGAAGTACAACAAACAGCGTTTTGACATTGTTCGTATTCAAAAACTACGAAACCGACATCAATGAAATTTATAACATTTGTTGTCTGGACGAATACAAGTCGAATGAGACCAGAACGACATTTCTACGTGAAAAATTCGCAGAGATATGAGGCGCTGAAAATGGCGTTTATGACACGTTTTTGTAATCTTCTTATTCTCCTTCTTCAGCTATACATATTAAAACAAAGGAACTACCAAACGGATTTCGATGAAACTTGGTATGTAGGTGTATTTCGACGAAAAAACAATATGGAAAATCTTTTCGAAAAAACGTCATTTGACCCGTTTTATCGTAATTTCAAAATTTTGAACCCCCCAAAGTGCTCAAAAAGTTTGGGTCAAGAGATGTAACATACAATAGGCACTTCTGCAATGCAAACGTGATCTCCATACCAAATTTCAGCAAAATCCGTTCATATGGGGAAGCTGTAGCCGTGTCTAAAGATTTCGATATGGCTCCAATCGATAATATCGATATGATTGATCGATATATATCGATATATGAAATTTGTTGTCTGAAAGAATACCTTTCGAATGAGACCAAGAAGAAAGTTGTAGGTTTAAAATTCGCGGAGATATTACGCGTTGAAAATACTATGCAGAACAGATGATTGGAGGTCTCATATTGATTATAGAAAACTACCAAACGGATTTTGATTTCGACGAAACTTGGTCTGTAGGTGTATTTTGACGCATAATAAAAATTTGGAACCCCCCCTCCCAAAGTGCCCTAAAATTGTGATTGAGGGTTGAAACTTGACGTAAAAGGCATTTCTGCATTATAAGAGGCATTTCTGCATTATAAGCCTGATCTACCTACAAAATATCAGCTTGATCGGTTAACTAGAAGAACCTATGCCCTGTCTAAAGATTTCGATATGGTTACAATCGATAATTATTGATACGATTGATTTGGAGCTAGTGATCAGTGATCAGTTTGTTTTGTTATCAATATTTTACCTTTTGCTTTCATTGTTGAAAATAATGTTTATCTCAGCCGCTGAATCCGCTTCTACTGAAATATGAAGGGTGATGAGAATGACAATCAGGTACAGTCAGTGTTGCAAACCGTACGATAATTATCGTTTTGTACGATAATTTGGCTAAGAATAAAAATAGTGAATTTTTAACAATTATGAATAGTTGTGTAGTATATATATTTTAAATACTAATGTAAACAGTTTTATTCCGCCTACGTATATCAACAGGATGCCCTTTCTTTCTACTATAGTATGTTAGTACCTAGACAGGTTAGACTAGTCGCTGTATGTTTTGCCTAGACATTTAAAGATTTAAACGTGCTATCAGAGTCTCGTCTCTACGTCACTTCGCGAGTCCAATTCCAGTTCCACTTTCCACTGTTCCATTTCCTGACAGAAAGCTTCTGTTTAGTTTAGTGTTACTATCTTTATCTAGAAAATAGAAGTTTTTAGTGTTTCCTTCTTTCCTTGTGTAGCTGTAGATAGAAGTTAGACGTGTTCACGTGTATAGTTAGTAAAAGATTGTTGTGCTGAAATGATCCGTGAAAGTGACAATAACTTTGAAAAACATTATGATGAACCATCCACTTCTAGTACTAAAAAAAGATGCTGGCCAGCTACTTCTGAAAAGGATAAACGTAGGCGAGGAGATATTTCGGTGCAGGAGAAACACAGGAAACAAAAATACAGACCTGAATGGGAGAAAAATGTTGAATTTAGGGAATGGCTGAGGCCTGTAAGTTGTGATTGATACTTTTAAAGCACATTGCACTGCATGTAAAGCTAATTTTACGGCAGAGCTTTCTGTAATTAAAAATCATGCCAAGTCCAAACCACACATGAGTAAAGCAAAACGTCGGTTAAGATGTGATATGTCGTAACTCCGAATTTGCCGAAAATCAGCTGTTTGGTGCTTCTGGTGGACAAAAAAATCATTCACCCATCTAACTATGGACGAAAAATTAAAAAAATCGATAAAGCCGTGAAATATCGATAGTAGTGATATGTTGTATTTTCGATTATTTAGTAGTAGCACCGGCTTTACTGTGACAAGTCGTATCTCTTATATGGTACCATTGATAGTAGATGCTTAAAGTGTGTTAGTCAGTTGTTTCTTATGTTTAATTTAGAAAACTATTAGGTAAGTGATTTTAAGTTGACTTATTTGGTAGATTACAGATTAAACTTCCTAAAAATGTGGTTATACTTTACAACTTTGTGTTGTTACAGACTAGAAAGTAGGGTGAAAACTGGTTTAAGTTTATACGCATTATCTCTGTTACGTACCTCAACGAGTTTTCAGACTTACGACGTATCACTTCCAGGGTATTAAAGCTTTCTATTGCATGGACCTAATAATGGTTTATCATTTTCAGAGAGAAAAATGGAAGAAGAAGAAGATAGTAGGGATAGCCTAGGGTGCTGGGAAGAGGATATGCAGGGCATTTTAAGTGTTGATGATATAATGACAGTCCTTTCAGAAAAATATCCGAAATTTAGTCTCAGTGTAGCTGAAAATGTAGAAACTGACAATTTAGAAATTGAAAATGTTGAACCTAATCCATGTTTTTCACCATTAAAACATCAAGTGGAAACTGAAAACCTGGATTCTAGCCAAAGCATTAGTGAAAGTGCTGAAGTTCCATTAGAAGATGTCAATAAAGATCCTGATTGGACGCCGTTATGTGAAGAGGAGAATGAATCTGACCAAGAAGATTCACCAAGTCAAACCATGCCAAATGTCAAGAACAATAATGAAGACACTGGGCATATAATTAAGCAAACCGTGTTTGATATGCCTAGTAATGAAAATGAGCCAGTATTAAATATAGGCACCATTAAAAAAACAAGAAACAAGATCGCTGTACGAAGTGAATGGATTGATAACAAGCAAAAAACTTTAAGAGAAAAAGGGAAAACCTACACTGGATGGACAAGACAGAATAAGAAAGGCAAAAGAGGTCAAGAGCGTGAAGAAAGAAAGCAAGGCCCTTCATGTAACAGTAAATTTTGCATTAAATCAAAGCAAAGAAAATGTCAAGATATTCCTAAAGCTTCAAGAGAGCTTATGTTTACAAAGTTTTGGGAAACCCTCTCATGGGACCAAAAAAAGATTTATGTATGCTCTCTAGTGAAGAAATCGCATACCACAGAAAGCATTGGAGAACAGTCACGAAGACAGTTCACCTTATCCTACAGCCTTAAAACTCAGGATGGTTGTATATATCCAGTGTGCAAAAAAATGTTTCTTAACTCACTGGGTTTAAAAGAAAGATCTGTCTTGTCCTGGGTGAAGAACTCAACGGACATGGACTCACGCCATCCTCAGATAATGTTTTAAGTGAAAGAAAACTAAACAAGTCTAAAGAAATTCCAAAAAGAAATCCCAGCAAGTCACAACCAAAAGCTATTCTGGAGAAATTTCTTGATGATATGCCCAAACTTCCTTCACATTATTGTAGGCAATCTACAAACAAGAAATACATAGAAATACATGTTTATGGTAACAACATGGCTGATGTATACAATGAATACAAAAAAATTTGTTTTGAGTCCGCTGACAAACCAATACCAGTCTCCAAATTTACTTTCGATAAAACAATTATGAGTAAAAATCTGGCATTTCAGTTACCAAAAAAAGATAGGTGTGATGTTTGTTGTATGTTTGATGTAAAAAATATAGATGATGCTACTTACAACTTGCACCTTGAGAAGAAACAAGAAGCCCGTTCAGAAAAAGAAAAGGACAAACAAAATTGTAAAGAAGGAAAATGTTTAGTATTTACCCAAGATTTGGAGGCTGTTAAAGTTTGTCCTAGCCTTAACGCTTCTGCGCTATACTATAAAACCAAACTCTGTAACCACAACTTTACAATGTACGACCTAAACAGTCACAAAGCAAGGTGCTATTGGTTTTCAGAAGCAGATGCAGACTTATGTGCCAACACGTTTGCAAGCTGCATTGTGGATTACTTGTCAGATAAATGTGACAATACATTAGGCCTACCAATTATTCTTTGGAGCGATGGCTGCACAGCCCAGAATCGCAATGCCACTCTCTCAAACGCTTTATTAAGTTATAGTGTGGATAACAATGTGGAAATTCAACAAAAATACCTACTTAAGGGCCACACCCAGATGGAGGTTGACTCTGTCCATGCATCCATTGAGAGAAAGCTGAAAAACTGTCCTATTTATTTGCCAAGTGATTTTGCAAGGTTCACCGAACTAGCAAGTAAAAATGGAAGCTACGAGGTAAAGCAACTTTCTTTTGACATTGTCAAAGATTTTGGAAATAAATCTAAGCTGGTTTATGACAGCATCCGGCCAGGCAGAAGACCTGGTGAACCAGTTGTGACGGACATTAAAGTCATAAAGTACCAGCCTAATGGTGAAATAAAAGTGAAAATAAACTCTTTCAAGTCAGAGTTTATTGACCTCCCACAAAGAAAAAAACTACCTACGGTATCATCACTCTCAGATTTTGTACAATTACATGATGGGCCACTAAAAATTAATACAAGGAAATGGAAAGACTTACAAGAATTGAAAAAAGTTATACCTGCTGACTGCCACATGTTCTATGACAGCTTGTTGTATGAAGATTAAGTTAACTTGACGTTCTCTAGGCTTTCTGCCATAATTTTTGTTGTCTGTATGTATTTTGTAATAGTAGCCCTTACTATTGTATCCTGTAGAAAATTTAGATACATCAACTATTTTACTAGGTTCCTTTTAGGCTAGCTTAATTCTTGTTTATAGTAATTTTAAGTCTAAAAACCTTAATAAATACCTTTATTTTAAACTCAAAACTACAAATGAAAGATAATTATTACTTTAACTACTGACGATGTAAGAATAAAGTGTTCATTTCTCACCAATAACTTTTTATGTAGACTATTTCCAATTCAATTATTCCATTTAAATTTTGTACATTTGTTTTATGAAGAATTCATTAAAATCCATGGAAACATAATGGTTTGAATTTGTTTTATTGCCTTACTATTCCAATTTGCTAAGGATTATTAGTGCTTTTGTAGAAGTGATATGTCGTATGTAGTTAATTGAGCTGCAGTGATAAGTCGTATCTCTAGGTTTTTACCTTAAACATCATTTTAGCAAATTAAATTTATTATGATTTACTCAAGTGTTACAAATAAAACTATTGTTTTAATTTTCAAGCTTTTTTCTTTAAAAATGAATTTTTAAGATGGTTTTTCGATTCTCCTGAAAAGTAGCAAATTCAGAGTTACGACATATCACATCTTAACCGACGAAAAGCCTTTAATAGTCAACCAAAAATCGACCAATCCTTGGTCATTGATAAAAATAAACAGTTTTTGAAGATCAAGTGAAAAGTGCAGAAATAAGGACCAGTGCATTATTGGCAGAAAAAAACTTTTCTTTTAATTCTGTTAGTGCAATTATCTCAAGGGATAAAACATGTTTTCCTGATTCTAAAATTGCACAAGCAGTCAAATTATGCCGTACAAAAGCAACAGGTATTATAAAACATGTTATTGGCAAATTTGAAAATGAAAGTTTAATTGATAAACTAAAGACAAAAAAATTCAGTATTATTATAGACGAATCTACTGACATTGGAGCTATTAAAAACTTATGCGTGTGTGTAAGGTTTGCGGGTGAGGGCCGTATTGTAACTAAATTTTGGCGACTCGTTCAAGTATTTAATTTAAATGATTTTGAGGCTGCTGTTCAGGGTGCAACATCAGGTCGATTGTATGATGAGCTTGTCTCAACCTTTGACAAAGCTGGAATTCCAAAAGAAAATGTGACTGGTTTTGCTAGCGATGGTTGTAATACTATGTTTGGAGAAAACAACTCAGTTACTCAACGACTTAGTGTTAATTACCCAGGTCTCACACTTTCAAAGTGTATCTGTCATTCACTACATATTTGCACAAGTGAAGCATGTAAAGAACTGCCTCGTGCCCCTGAAGAACTTGCCCGTGACATATATAATTTTTTCAAGTGCAGCAGTAAACGACAAGCTAAGTTTGTTGAGTTCCAACAGTTCTTTGGAGTAGATGTACATAAAATTTTGAGACCAGCTCAAACTCGATGGCTGTCCTTGCAATTAGTTGTGGATAGGATTTTGGAACAGTGGGTCCCTTTAGTGAATTTTTTTACTTTTGAGTGTTCAATATATAAACTTATATGTGTTGATAACATTGTAAAAACTACTTTCTGTTCCTGCAGTGGATTTTACCTAAATTTGTGGGTTTAAACAAACTTTTCCAGAGTGATAGAGCACTTATTGCAACTGTACATGATGCAATGAGTAACAGATTTAAAGAAGTACTGTCAAGTTATTTGGACTATAAATATATTAAAGATACAGATCTAGACAAAATTGATCCAGCTAATAATGAAAAATTTGTCCCTCTTTCTCAAATGTATCTTGGGGTTTCACTTATGAACCTAGAGAGTGATATTGAAATTAAAAACAAAGATGCAAAAGATTTATTAATCCATTTTCGCACTCGTTGCTAGCAGTTTCTTGTTAAGGTTTGTCAGGAAACACAAAAAAGGTTTGACTTCAGCAGAGATTCACCTTATGCCAAGATGCACTGCCTTCATTCTAGGATAGCAATGGCACACCAAGACCCAAACAGACCTATATCGCTCATGAATCTAGCAGCTTCTATACCACGTGTTTTGGATTTAAAAGACAAAGTGCACCTTCAAAAAATTGATGACCAGTGGCGCAAAATGCAGCAAAGAGAGTTCCCTGCCAACTACAAAGAGATGACGAACGATGAGTTTTGGGGAAACCTAAGTCAATTTGTCAATCTTCAGGGCGACAAAGAATTCAAAGAACTAAGTGCTTTTGCACTGGATGTGTTGGCTCTTCCATTTTCGAATGTGTGTTGTGAAAGAATATTTTCTAAAGTGAATCTAATAAAAACTAAGTTACGAAACAAATTACAGACAGAAACTATAAATGGACTTCTTCTGGCACACCAACATGTTACAACTGGTGGTGGATGCAGCGAATTTAAGGTGACATCCTCTATGTTAACCTACATGACAAAAGCAAATATTTATGCAAAATTGGAACGTGTGCGTGTGCCCTGTAGTGTTGACAGTATCGAAAAATCAACAGTGGAAGTAGAAAGTGACACAGATGAAGAGATTTTATTTCCTGATTAAAGAACAGTTTTTATTTATTTGTTTTCAATTAAACCCTTATAAACGAACTGTGGGAAAATATGAAATGTAAGATTGTTTACATTTATTAATTAAGTAAAATCTTTGCATAGTTTTATTAAGTATTGTTTAATATTTATGATCTCATTTTATATCACACAAAGTGCAATCCAGTGTTTTTGTTTTTGTTAAATTGTTTGGTTTTATTAAAGCAGTTGCTTATGGTATACCAGCTGTAAGTAAATAAACATATAATTCAAGTATTTATTTAATTTATTTCAACCACTTTGTAAAATTTGTGTGTTGAGACTCACACCAGTATTAATTGCTCAGCTAATCTTTGTTCATGCTGCATTGTGTTGAGTGCCATAGAGCAGAGTAAGGTAAGTGTGTATAAACCTACATATAGTCCATCCATTTGGTTTATGGATGATTTACATTTAACGTATTATTCACAAAATTTTGAAATACCTTGTATAGGACTACAACTTGGTGGAAACATGCTGTCGCAGGTTAGGTTTTTTGGTGAACTTTTAGAATACCACTACGTGTTATGTAAGAATCCTCTGATATTGGTGGGTTACATTTTTTTTTTAGACCTGGAGTTTGTATTATAACTTTTAATAAAAATAACTTTATTTTTACTGATCTAATACATTTATAACAAATTTGTATCACAAGGTAGTTTATAGGTTGAATTAGTGATAGTTAATAGGCTTAGTTATTTTCCCCTGCCTTGGTAAATTCTTTGCAACAGAATCCAAGGACCATAAATTCATTTCTATGAGATGTGTAGTAATACAATAATTACAGTTGCGGGTTGTGGAAGTCGTGATTTGTACTGTCATATGTTAAAATTAAAACGTACGATAATTGGGTCTAGAGTACGATAATTTTAGGCAGGTTGTACGATAATTCTTATGTGACGGGTTTGCAACACTGGGTACAGTTCACTTTATTACGTTTAGAATGCTAAAATTAAATGATTCTCAAGGGTGCCGCCACATAGGGGCAAGGGGGGACCGTGGACACTTTATTGTAATGCCAAAGCTCAACAGGAAAAATTATTATGACATTTAAAATACGGTATGAAAAACTAATACTCTATGCGTGTAGAAAATATATATCACCAATCATACGTCCTACGTTAATTATTTTGTAGAGTAGTGTAACAGGTGGTAATCCTGAGAGTGAGAGTACATTGAGTATAATAATTCCGCCTATGCCCGTGAGGCGCGGGCGTAGTCTTTCGTAGCGTCCTGCCTGCCCTTTCCGTCGTCTGCTTGACAAGCTTGTGTTGTTGTTTGATCGATTAGTGATCGATAGTGAATCAAAGTGATTGTTGATGTTATTTCCAATTTCGATTTAGCTGACAAAGTACTTATTAGAGGTAAGTCTTCTTTACTATATAACATCTACTAAACTATGGGGATTTATTATAATTTACAGGAATGTATTGTTGTTCATTACCTAACCTACCTAGAGATGAGTAGGCCTAGACAACGTATCGCTTCTAGCTGACTAGCTGTTATGGCTTACGGTGTCTGGTGACGCATCACAAATGAACCAAAGGCAAAGCTACATAATACAACTGTGTATAGATTTAGAACAAGCTACATAATATGTACAAATAAGATACATAGATTGTCTTTTGCAATATGATGCGTAAGAAACCATATATTAAGTACGTAGGCTATACGATTATTTTATGCTGTCAAGAACTAGACTGGTTTCTTGACTTAATACAGTTTTAAAGACGTTGATACGATATGAATTGGATGCGTACGATAATTTTGTGGCGAAAAGAAGTAGAGCTGTTGCCTGAAATATGGTTTCCCTTCAAACCCGCCTCATTCTCCCTGTTTTTTTACAAACTTGGACGCTACGCTTAACGCTTGCAGTTGCAAGTAAGGGAGATTTTATATTCCCTTCCTGCCTACTGTAAAATATTCGCTTTGAACCCTAACGCCTAATTAGTTCTGCATTCTGCTGTAAAATTGTTAACCAAAAGTGTATCATGCAGAGTTTCTACTACCGTTTGGCACCTGACTTTGAGCTTTTTCAAGGGTTTGGTAAATATTATTTATGAAATAAATATCAGTTGCTATGCTAAAACAGGGTGTCTACCAAAATTCAAAATCCAAATTCCCTGACTTTTCCAGGTTTTCCATACCCAGTTTTAAGAAAATTTAAGGTTCTCGAAATAACGCACTACAATGTTTATATTTTCAAAAATTGAGTTTTAATGAGTGTCAAGATAAAATATCTAGCTTAACTTAACGCTTACAATATATCACAATAACAAAAAACTAGTTGCAGGTTTACTTGAGTAATTTTTCTGAGATATTTAAGGTTGAAATAGCCTGTAACAGGCCTATAAACCTCATCCCTTTTTTTAATAGACCTTCAAACTTTGCGATTTTTCAAAAAATCGGCTATTTCAACCTTGAATATCTATCTCAGAAGGCACACACATTAAAATTTGATCGAGAAGACTTTTTTGGTTTTTGTAGATAATTGTCTTAACATAGCTGAAATTTTTAAAAAAACTGACTTTTTCTGGGGCAGATTTTTATGAAATTTCTAAATACAAATGTTTGTGTTTAGCTAAAAAGTAGTTCTGTTTTCATCTATTTACATCTTACATTTTGAAAATATCCTTTTTAGTTTTTAAGGTCTGTAAACACACTGCATTTAAGACATCATTGATGTGGAAAGTTGGCTGATTTCATCCATAGTATGTCACTGATATAAAATGAACGACCTGTAGTGGTTGTGAACTCTGTTGGAGTTAGTTTTCTCAGTACTTTAATGATTGGAACCCAAGTTCTGTCATTTGTTGAGATTTTGAAAGAAGTTCTCGGGCCTTGGGGATGGAAGAAATGGATAAAAAGGTCGTTGTTCTCCTCACTTATATCTTCAATTGTACCAATCCACCACTTCTCGTCATAAAGGCAAGCTACTCTATCATTACTTTTCAGTGAAAATATACTTTGCTTTTGAACTGTAGAAGTGCTGCAATCAGCGAATTCTGTTGAATCAGAGTATATATAACACCTTATTAAAGAATCGGTTAAAGGAATAAATCTGTGGTATGACCTTGTATTTACATCTCTTTTGCAACATCAAATCGCTTTTCTAATTTCTTGCTGTTTAGCTGAACCTCTTCGGTATATGAAATGTACGCCGGGTAAATTTTCAACGCAAAACCTGCACATTTCTTCAGCTGTTAATATCTGGTTATGCTATGCTCGCTGCATGCTAGCTTTTGTCACTACTCTTTTTGTTGTGCCACCGATCCCATCACATGCATTTTTGCCATGGGAAGAAGCAAAAAAGTTCCACTCAACGTCAAGATTGAAATCAGACTTGTGGTGACATATATTGGTAGTTTTTTATTTTTATATTGGCTACTGGCACCATCACTGAAGTATACTACCTTTATTACTTCCGGTGCTACTTTCTTTACTTTATCAATGAAGTATTTTTGAAAGGTATGCACAGTAGCGGTGTTGTGGTCCAAGTTGTTACTTATAATGCATAGGCTCTTGCAGTAAACTTTTTCATCACCATCCTTCTTGAAGTAAAACTCATAAGGGTGTAGGGTTGCTTGTGGATTGGTCCAATGAAAACTCTGAATTTCATCTTGTATAACAAACGTAAAGTTTTCTGCGAAATTGCACAGGGTTACACAAACATCTGTTGACAAGTTTTCCTTGAGGTTTTTTAAGTATTTTGACTGAGCTTTGGAAATAAAGTGATGGGTTTTCAAACTCATTTGCTTTTCAGCTAATTCTTCAAAAAATTCATCAAGCGGCATCACTTGAGTGATTAATTCTGCTCGATCGGTACTAACCCATTGCTTGAACGTTATCTTCAGACAGATCATCAGTTTCATCGTGTAATAACTCCAAAAGAATATCCTTTCCTGGGCAGAACTCACACTTATCAAGCATACATTCGTTTTTCTAAGAGTCACAAAGCATCATAACCATTAGATCTTTGTAATCTGCATTTAGTTTAGCTCCTTCTACCATAAGTTTGACATTTTGATGGTATTTGCAAACGCAAACATTGTGAGTGCCAGCTGCTCTTGGCCAATATGCACCACTTTGGCCTCAGTGAACAAAAAAATGATCTGCCAACTTTGACGAGGATACTTTTTCTTGAAACTGACAAACAACTTGTTTAAAGAGAATTGGTCTCTTTTGTTTGTACACCTTTTTACCCATCGAAACACATTCTTTTTTTCCAGGACAAAGTCGACTGTTGTCATCCTCTTCATAGAATTTAATATACTACTGCACATTTTTCTTTTAATTTTGCAATAAGTTCCTTGTATTCTTCTGATAGTACTTCTTCCCTTTCATCGTTTCTGTCCTCATCTGTTACAGTTTCTTCGAAAGAAGACGCTTACCTTCGTTTTATTGCAGAGCTTATTTTATCTGATTTACTTTTCAATGCTGACAAATGTTTGGTTTTGCTAAGTTTGATTATTTTAGTACAAGGTGACAAGTCTAATGAGCTACAAACCCTATCTAGCACATTCAAACCGGTTCCCTCTCCAACAACAAACTTTTCAGTATCATTTTGTAGTTGAAAATCCATTCACTTGTTTTTCTTCTACAGCCATACCAAATATTTTTTATTACACGTACCACAAAGAGAAAACCAGGTATTAGCTGAACAGGGACACTTTGTTTTTTTTTTAATGCTCAAAAAGAATCTCTCTTAAACCCTTTCTGATTGTTTTTTTGTGATAACCTAAAGGATCACTACAGTTTCTTTCAAACACATGGTGGTACTTGTGAAGGTACTTAATTTTTTGATAGTTGCAAATGGTTTCAATTTTATTTGATGTTCTTAGTTCTAATAATGTTTATTCTCTTTCACTTACAATTGTTTACTTGGTATATTTCCTTAGAAAAAGGCTGATAATCAAGTTTGTGGCACAACTCACCAGTCACTATCCCAAAAAACACTCCATTTTAACACAAACTCAACTAAACACTAGCTCCACTACATATGATTGCACAATGATCACTGACAGCATGGTTTACTGACTGACACTGTTGACTCATGCATGCTTCAGTGGTGGGGAGTCTGTAAGTTCAGACATGCAATATTGCATCATTAAATCATATTAAATTACATTAAATCATCATTAAATTATAACTCAAAAAGTAATAGAGTCTCAGTGATCAAATTTCAGCCATTTGTTGTTATACAAATAAAGAGTATTTTGTGAAAATTTGGTAATTGTAATGTGTGTCCCTTCTGAGATATTCAAGGATGAAATAACCGATTTTTTTTAAATCGCAAAGTTCGAAGGTCTATTGAAAAAAAGGGATGACGTTTATAGGCCTGAATCTTTTTTAAGAAGTAGTATACTACCCAGCCTCTACCCAGAAAAAAAAAATTGATAGTGAATCTCATTGCTTTTTATAAAAATTTTTATTTTAAAAATGAAGATTTAAATTTTTAAAGTTAAAAGTTTATTAATTTTTTTCAGGCATTTGCATTAAGGCAGGCTTAACAAAGCACAGGACCAAAAACGTTCAGCATTTCACTACCTTTATTATAGTTTTTGTTTGAACTCAAAATCTTGAAAAATACGGGAGATACAGAGCTTTGCGCTAACTTCTGTAAATTTCACCGACACGCCAATACAAAATGGCCGCCTAAAAAAAAACTAAAAGCCCTAAAAAAATTAAAACTCTTGATTTCAACTCTCTGATAGTTGTGCTAACTTTTTTGATAGTTGTAAAAAAATAAATAAATTTTGACAGCAACCTTTTTAATTCATATTGGTTGATTTGAAATGAATTGACCCGTAACAAATAAACTAATGGTCTTGACTTTCTAAAGTATATGAATACTTATTCACATTGGTATTGTTGTACGATTCTTTAGAAGATTTCACGGCATTTTTCTGGCTCTAATAAAATTCCCTGACTTTCAACAATTTTTCACAAAATTCCCTGACTTTTCCCTGACTTTCCAGGTTGAGTGAAATTCCCTGACTTTTCCAGGTATTCCAGGTTGGTAGACACCCTGTAAAAATGCTATGAGTAGGCCTACATAGTCTTATATATTGTATTCTTCAGAAAGGGTTTATCTAAAATACTGTATTCAAAGGGGAGATTTGAGGTACTGTACTGAAATTATAAACCACTAGCCTAATATGCGAGTAAAAAATCTTGACAAATGTTTTAATTTGACGCACTTGTAAAAAAATCTAAGGACAATTGTTATATAATCATATAAAAGACTTTTTTGTTTTGCATACAATATTGAAATTCCATAACTGTTAAACTGTATATTGATAGTATAGTATATTGCAACATTTACAAAATAGTTTTACTACAAAAGCAAATTGATCACAATATATAATTTCAAAAGTTGGCTGATTAATTTATACGTTATATAGAATGCTTTATGTTTTTTCAAGTAAACAAATTATAATATTTTACATTATTTACTTGCATTTCAATAGAAATTTATACATTATAGAACATTATACATTATATAACAGGGTGAGTTTTTAATTACCTCCCCCCCTACTTTTTTCTAAATTTCTTGATATATCAACTCCGGACCACCACTGATCATAGTTGACTGACTTATACTTCATTTTGAGTAGGTTTATATTTCTGGCCGCCATCTTGGATCCACCATATTGGAATGAGCTTACTTTTTTCAAATGTAAAGGTAGGGTTGTGACACATGATTTTACAGTAATTTTTATGCTAAACACGATGCCCCAATCCGCTTTTTAATATATTTATTTGTTAAAAAGAAAAGATATTTGGAATTTATGAATAGCAAAATATTTTTAATAACCACTAATTTTACTCAAAGGTTTTCCAAAATTGGGCCTTTTAGCCTCTGATAATTGTTGGTTTGCAGTTAGTTAATGATTATACCATAGACAACCATTTTTTATCCGCCATTTTTTTCTAAGTTATATTTCAAATTAGAAAAAATTATGGATAAAAAATTGTTGTATATGGTTTAAAAATTAAGTAACTGCAACCCAACAATTATCAGACACTAAAAGACTCAATTTTGGAAAACATTTAAATAAAATTAGTGGTTATTAAAAATGGTTTGCTATTCATACATTTCAAATGTCTCTTTAACAAATAAAGATATTAAAAACCGGATTGCAGCATCGTGTTAAGCATAAAAAAGTACTGTAAAATCATGTGTCACAACCCTACCTTTTCATTTAAAAAAAGTAAGCTCATTCCAATATGGCGGACCCAAGATGGCGGCCAGAAATATAAACCTAGTCAAAATGAAGTATAAGTCAGTCAACAATGATCAGTAGTGGTCTGGAGTTGATATCTCAAGAAATATAGAAAAAAGTAGAGGGGGGGGTTATTAAAAACTCACCCGGTATATACCTATATATATCATGATTCATTTACAGCTTTAAAACGGATTACATCTTTTATAAAATTTTCGCACATTTTTAACCTACCGTATCAAGATTACCCTAACTTGTATTGTATGTACCTAATAAATCATATTGAAAACTCGCTGGTTTACTTTCAGGTTTTAACAATACATAAGATGGACATAAGAAACTTTTTTTAAAATAAACGGCTTAAAACTGACCATAAAGATGGGAATTCCACCAATACTACTAAGCCGTGTGATACAATTAAGCCTTCTACAAGTTCTGCAGACTCTAGAGGAGATCCATCTGGTTCCTGTGACATCTCTCACTCTCACCTAGACACTGGGTCAACTACAACTTCTGATCAATGTAAATCAGATATAGGGCATTACGTCGACACAAGAAACCTAAACAGTTTGAACGATAGAGAGAAATATTTAATCCTGCAATACCCTTGGAAGCCAGAAAAAAATTATAATTTTAAGGAAGAGGCGCCCTCAGGAAAAAGACATTTCATTTATGACTGGTTTGACACTTACGAATGGATTGCTTATTCTAAGGACCAAAAGGGAGTGTTTTGTAAAACTTGCGTGCTTTTCAGACCTCATGTATCAAGAGGTTTACAAGGGAGCTTCATTACTCGCCCCTCGACAAATTACAAGAGATTTCACAAGGATGCAAAAAAGCACATGGCATCTGAATGGCATCGAGATTCATTAGAAAAGGCTGGAAACCTTTTATCTGTCATGAAAAATGAGAAACTGAGTGTAGAGTCTCAAGTCAACAATCAAGTAAAATCTCTTGTCGAAAGTAATCGAATGAAGTTAAAATCAATCGTGTCAACAGTTGTATTTTGTGCGACTCATGATCTGCCTTTAAGGGGTAAATCAGACGAAAGAGCTCTTTTCAATGATCTATTACACTTTAGGCAAGAATCTGGTGATCAAATCTTAGAGGAACATAAGAGGAGTGCGCCAAAAAATGCTAAGTACATATCTCATGAAATACAAAATGACATAATTGACACATGTGCTACAGTCCTAAGAAATGACCTAGTCAAAAACATAAAAGAAAATGAAGTATTTTCCATTTTAGCAGACGAAACTATGGACATTGGTGGAATTGAACAGCTATCACTTGGCGTTCGATTTTTTGACAAGAAAGAAAAAGTTGTAAAAGAAGACTTTCTTGGGTTTACACCCCTTGAACAAGGACTAGGTGCTGAAGCTATTGCAAAAGCCATTACGAACACTTTATCAAGTTGGGGGCTAAACTTGGAGTTAGCTGTCGGACAGGGGTACGACGGGTGTAGCACCATGGCAGGAAAAATCAGTGGTGTACACAAACGAGTCAGTGACATGTTTCCTATGGCAAGCTTTTTTCATTGCGCCAGCCATAGACTTAATTTGGTAATCAACGACCTCAGTGATATACCACAAATAAGAAACACTGTAGGAACTATAAAAGAAGTGACATCATTTTTCAGAGAAAATGCCGAAAGAAGAGAAGTTGTAGGGACAACCCTTCAAAAGTTGTGTGAAACAAGATGGTCTGAGAAGTACAAATCCATCAGAAAATTTCACGAGAAGTTGGAGGACATAGTGAATGGACTACAAACACTTTCAAACAAGGGAAACAGAGATTCCAAACAAAAAGCCTTTCAGCTCTATTGTGCGGTAACGTCTACAGTTGTAATGTACCAAATCCCATCTTACAAAATATTAAATAGCCTGTAAGTCAAAGACAGATATGTAAACAAACCTAGATTAACCTATTGTAAACAACAATTTAGTAAAAACCTAGTAAAATATTTAGAATCGTCAACTACACTTATAAGAACACAATTTAACCAAAACAAATTAAACTAGAACCACCCTCAGATAAGAAACAATATGTAAATAAATTATGAAACAGAACTAAGTGGATTATCAAACCTGACAACAACTTAGCCTAGGAACCAAATCAGTCAAAAACAAAGTCAACACTTCACTAACACTTACTAACTATTATAACTTATTAAATAACACCACTCAAACGCATTATATATATTTATTCCTGTAATCATTCTTTATTGTAATACAAAGTATTGAAATCGAATAAACATGTATTGAAAACTTCAAGTTATGTAAACAGGCAGCCATTACAAACTGGCACTACGCGAACCAGAAAGATGTATGTAAATTAAATACAGAGTTGAAATTAAAATGTATATTTAGATATAGACCTCAATATATAACCATATTTTTGCAATGTAAATTAAAATTAAGAAGACTATTTATAAACTAGATTAGAGATATTGATAACTACTTATTAAAATAATTATTGTATTAATGTCAACCGAACACAAAAACAATACAATACACATATCAGAGTTATTCTAATAAACGGGACTATTTCATAATTAACGTAAGTTAAATGATGTTTTGTCATTGCACGAATGTCCAATAATTTATAATAATTAAAATACCAAAACAATATTCAAAAGAAAACTGCAAGTTTGAAATATGCGATCGAGTGGATTCAGTCAGATATTTTACGACAGTTTACGACGTTATACCACCAATGTAGGCAGCTGTGTGTGACGTAGCCACCTACAACTTACGCGAGGACCAATAACAAGCATCAACCAGAATGCAACAGTCCTTGCATTCTGAAAACGCCGCTAAAAAGACAGAGATTTGAGGAGAAAGAAGAAAACTAACGCTTGGCGTGGGTGGAAAAGAAGCGTCACTTTCAAAGAAGAAACATTGTCCCGATCTCTCATCGTTTATTCCAAAGTGTTTTTAAATATACAAGTGGTAAAATCAGTGCATATATTATCCTACAGAAATTGGTATCTTCTGTAAATCAAATACTTATAAACTTTAGACAATTTAAACATTAAAAACTTTCAAATTAACTTTTCATAAATTCAAAAGGACGCCAATTTTACGATTTTTGTAACTTAATTTTAACTTCATTATTGCGTCAAGTTCAAACAATATTATTCACAGCAGCCGAGTGCCCAACCCGAGAATATAATTAAATTAATTCATTATGATTTATAAAATAAATATATGGACATTTAAACAGTTAACTTGTGTTAGCCTATTTTATATGGAAGCATAGCCGAAGGCAAAATAATTTATGTATTTCAAAAGATTTTTTTTGAGCACTTACAGGATGTAAAAGATCAACTAACCAATTTTATTATTTTACTGAATAAATTATCTTTTAATTCTTTATAGAATTGTCTTATCTGTGTTTAATTACTTGTACAAAAGAGATATTATAAACCGGCTTGAATTAAGTAGAGTCAGGGTTATTCTATCTGATCAAAGTTTACAATTTTATTATATCCTATAAGGAAGATTATACAGTGTTCGTTGTAAGTTTGGAGATTGTAGCCAAGTATTCAGCAACACTTGAAACAGTAGCCCAAATGTTGCAAAGTGTTAACGTTGATCTGATGCGAGTAGCAAAACACATTGAAAGGCTCATTAGTATGTTCAAGATGGATAGAGAAAATGATGAAACTGTATTCAAGAGTCTGATGGACAATGTACAAAAAAAAAGCTGAAATTTTGGGACTTACTTTGACTAGACCTCGTACCACATCAAAGCAATGCCATCGTTCAAATGTTCCTTCAGACAGTGGTGAAGATTACTACAGAAAGTCAATTTTTATTCCCTATTTGGAATACCTCATCCAAGCTTTGATTGAAAGATTTTCCAAGAAAACCCAAGTATCTTTTGAACTGTTCAACCTCCACCCTCTAAAAATGAAGACTATGGAAATACAAGATTACGAGCACTCTCTGGAGATTGTACAAACTACTTATGGAAAAATTCTTGATAACCTTAAAGTGGAAGGGCTTGTTTGGTACAACCTTTGGAGAAATGATTCGAATACCAATACTATTGAAAGCATGAACGAAATTTGCTTGACTGAATTGATTACCCATGAACATCTTACGTTTTTGCCAACTATTGCCAAAGCTATACAAATCGCAATTTGCTTGCCACCAACAACATGCACTGTTGAACGATCCTTCAGGTAGTTATGCTTTTCGTTTGTATTAGCTAATTCTAGTCCTCATAAAAGACATTAGTAGAGTAAGTAGAGTGTGTGTGATTGTGTGTTTGTACAGTACTATAAGACTAGAATAATAAATAGTTTAATTTCATTATTTGCTTGCTATTTTTCAATCCATCTGATTAAACTGATTGTTTATAAAAAGTTTACTATTATAAGATTTAAACAAGAAAATGTGAACTTACCTTAGCCTGCACTTCTTTTAATTGCAAATTAAAAGAGTTTTATTGTTTTCAGTACATTAAGAAGAGTGAAGACCTGGTTGAGGAACAAAACTGGGAACGAGAGACTAAGTGGGCTGTGCCTTATGTCTGTGCATAGGAATGAAATAAAACGGGAAAAAGAAGTTTTTTTAACAAAGACCATTGACCTTTTTGGAATGTCGAACAGAAAAGTTCAGTTTTTGTTTAAACAATAGCATTTCTTTTTTATAGTCTGTAGTTAATAAAGTGTTTTTTTCAGAGAACGTTATTTGTTTTTTTGTAACATGCCTTTTCTCTCTTGCTCCAATAAAACCAAAACCTCGGGACTTGAAAATCTTATTGGATTTAAATTTAATACTTTTGTCCCAAAAAACGTAAGGATTCCACTATACATAATACAGCTGTTTTCGTGAAAACAAATTAAAAAAACGTGCGTTTTGAGGCTATTTGAGGGTATTCCATACGCCCCCAGGTGGTGCTGGACCCCCCCCTGTACAATTTCCTGGCGGCGCCCTTGCATACGACAGTAGTTCGACATATTACAATGGTGAGTTTTATATTTTCCTTTTCTATGTTTGGGAGTATTAAAAGCTGGGTCATATATAATAATTAAAAATATTTTTCTAATAATATGCTAGCGAACACAGCTAATGTATATGTGAGTATACTGGCATGTCCTGTTTTCAATGTCTGCAAAACTTTGTCAATACTAGTTCTTCCAAGATAACTAATATTCATAAAGTTTTTGTAAATTTACATAGTGTTGAGTAATTTAAGACTATATATTTGAAAACACCGCCATTTTAAAATGTTGAAAATAATTTAAAAATATTTTTACAACCTTTTAAAAATATATAATATGTACTTGCATACTGAGTTTGGGCACTATAATGCTGACGGTATCAAAATAAACTATGTTATTTATGAAACACAAACAAACCAACGGTAGACAAAGCAAGATAGGAACCATGTTCATAGGAATTCACTTGCTTATTTTGACTCAAATATCTATAATATTAAGTTTAAAGACCAACTTTACAGACACCCTGAGTGTGTGTGTGTATACGATATACAGAGGTGCCCACAGGGGGGAGGGCTATGACGCAGACTGCGTCATTGAAATTCTTGGGGGGGTTCCAAAAAACGTTTGGGGGGGGGGGGGAAATTTGATTGAAACAGTGACGATATTCAAAAACATTTTACGAAGTCACCAGATAGAAATGTCAATTAATGACAATAGATTTATAATTATTATTATACTATTGAATATGAATTAGCTAAAATAGTTATGTTTAGGATTTGTGCAGCAAGTTATTATTCAAGCTTAGCGAGACGTGAGAGCTAAGAGGGAGGGGCACCCCTCCTCCCCACTACTCTGACTTTTCAAGGTCTCTTTGCCCTTGCGCCTGCATTACACAGTTTGATCACTTTTAGAGATGACCTGTCGCACAATACTGTGTTAGGTGACCAGGCGTAGTAATCAACGTGTTTGTTTTATTGTATTAATGTTACTCCCTTTTCATCTAAATACTATTGTTACCACAGAGTCGTGAGGAATATAGGTAGGGGAGAGTGGGCCACAATGGAACATGGGCCACAGTGGAACATTTCGTTTTGTCAGTTCTATATGTGCTTGAGCAGTGCTGCACTCTGTGTGTAGACTTTAAAACTACTCTCTTACCTGGAGTTTTAGTTTGCAAATGGCTGACATCTTGTTTGGAAGAGTTAATTGAGATTGTTTGTTTGTAGTGTACTGAAGTTAATTTTTGAAGATTTTTCTGAGACTGAATTTGTTGGCATTTTCTGTATGAAGAGGTAAGTGTTATTTACTACTAAAAAGACATGGTCTTTCTCTATATTTTGGAATAGTTAGCATAATCATATAGGTTTTTAAAGTAAGGTTAAGATTACTTTTACTACAGAAAAACTCTTGGGCCACAATGGTACACTAAATGTACCATATTAGTATTTAAGCATAGAATGTTTTCATGAAATAATTATTTACATTTAGGGCCTATAGGCTTAGTGGAAAATCAATTTGCATACAGGCTAGCCTATAAAATAAAAGTTTAAAAATTATTTAAAATGAAACAAAGGCTTTAAACCTAAAAATAGAAAATATGAATAAACTTTTTTTCATTAGATTCTCTACAGGTCTGCAATTTTTGTGTAGGTCTGTTTACTACTTGCAGTTTGATTAGCCAATTTTGGCTAGATATATTGGATAACGCTTTAGCCTAATCTAGCCTAATGCTTTCTCTAATCTAGCTGTTCTGTTCCAGATCAATATGTCAAGAGGAAGAAAAAGAAAATCTGATAAAGGATCTTTTTGTGAAGAGGCGATGAGAAGGGCAGTGAAAGACGTAATTGAAAATAAGAAGCCTATTCGCCAGGCAACGAGGGAGTATGAGTTAAAACTTACTACTTTGCACAGGTATGTTGCCAAAGCTGAACTTAATGGATTAAATATTAGAATGGCTCCCAAATATAGAAGTCGACAAGTATTTACGGAAGCTGAAGAAATTTTAATTATAAGTGATTTTCTACTCACGTCAATGATCCTTGTCTGTTTTTCTCTATATAAAAAACAATTGCAATTTCGGACTTATCAGTCCATCATCATCTAAAAAACAATTGCAATTTCGGACTTATCAGTCCATCATCTATATCTAAAAAACGATTGCAATTTCGGACTTATCAGTCCATCATCGTGAGTAGAAAATTGACGTGAGTAGAAAATCACTTATAATTAATATTATAATAATTGATCCGTGGCTAAAAATGATTGATTCTAAAATGAAGAAATTTCTTTAAAAGATTATATGATACAATGTTCCAAAATGTGTTACGGAAAATCTACAAAGGATTTTAGGGAACTGGCCTATGAAATGGCAAAGATTAACAATAAAAAAATGCCAGACACTTGGGAAGCAAATAAAAAGGCTGGGATCGATTGGATGCAGGGGTTTCTTAAAAGACACCCTACTTTAAGTGTTCGGCAACCTGAGGGTTGCAGTTTATCAAGAGCAACTGCATTTAACAAACATAATGTTAGTAAATTTTATGACAATTTGAAATGTGCTTTTGATCGATCAGAAAAATTTTCTGATGGAACCCGAATATACAATTTAGATGAAACCGCAACTACAACGGTACAAAAGCCAAAAAAAATAATAGCCCAAAAAGGTATAAAGCAAGTCAGCCAGTGTACAAGTGCTGATCGAGGAGATTTAGTCACAACTTGTTGCATTGTAAGTGCATCTGGCAATAGTTTACCACCAGCTGTGGTGTTTCCCAGGAAAAGGTTTAAAGAACACATGACAAACGGAGCACCTCTTGGTACGTTAGGACTAGCAACTCCTACAGGTTGGATGAATGGGGAGGCTTTCAAATCTGTCATGAAGCATTTTATCAAGTTCAGTGGTTCTTCTATTGATAATCCAAATATCCTAATCATGGATAACCATGAAAGTCACTTAACAATAGAAGCCTTGAATATTGCAAAGAATAATGGAGTCACCATTGTTACCCTTCCACCTCACTGCAGTAACAAGCTGCAACCTTTAGATATAAGTGTGTATGCTCCATTTAAAGCTCAATACAACTCTGCTGTAGACTCTTGGCTCCTGCATCACCCTGGTATGCCAATGACTATCTACCAAGTTGCTCAGTGCGTTGGTTTAGCTCACGAACGCGCTCTCACTCCTTCCAACATTAAAGCTGGTTTTAGGGCAGCTGGAATTTTTCCCTTTGACGATAAGATATTTACAGATGATCACTTTCTAACTAGCTACGTTACAGATAGAACAAACCAAACTACACCACAATTACCAATAATTGTTGACAGTGCTTTGAATGAAACATTAAATACTAGCAATGACAATGTCAGTCTTTCACATGTTTCCACTGCCCCTGGTGAGGAATTTCTTGAAAATCCACAAGGTACCCCTGTGACACCATCATCTTCTAAACCGGACCAGAACACAAACAGTGAAATTAGTAAGGAAAAATCTGATTACTTCATCAGCCCAGAAGTTTTTAAAGGTTTTCCGAAGGCTGCGAACCGCAAAAAATCTAACAGGGGCCGAGCTAAAGCCTACACCTGTATAGCAACAGACACCCCAGAAAAAAATAGAATTGAACAGAAATTTCTAGAAAGACAGGCTAAAAAAAATAAACGGCCTGCTAAGTGCATAAGTAAAAAGTTGTTTACGTCAAAGAAAAAAAGGGAACTAAAAGACTTTGTGTCCTCAAGTAGTGATGACGAGCTTCAATTCTCTTCAAGTAGTGGAGATGAGCTGTCAGATTCTGGCAGTGAAGAACTTTTAAATGAAGTCAATCCAGACTGTTTCAAAACATTAGATCGTGAACTAATTGTTGGTGATTTTGTGTTAGTGGAATTAAAAGATGGCCTTACACGTAAAGTATTTTACGTTGCTCAAGTCCTAAAACCAGAAGACCCAACCAATGAGGTAGAAGTGAGTTTTTTGCGGACGTCAACTAAGTTTGAGGGATCATTTACATTTCCAGTTGTTACAGATGTGTCCATGGTAAAGAAGTCGGACATAAAAATGATACTTCCCGTTCCAAAGAAGGTTGGATCAACAAAGCGATTAAAGTCATTTTATAATTTTGAAATGAACTTCAACTTACTTAATATTAACTAACTTCATGTAAACTGATTCACTCTTTTGTTTTTGCAACTATTTAGATTAATACACAAGAATTTATAGTATATTGTGCATTTTTATTTCTTGTTCCACTGTGGCCCAGTTACTGGGCCACAATGGGACACTTGCAAGTTTTTGAAAAAAAATCATAAAAAAATTTGTAATAAAATTATTTGTATACAAAAATATGTAAAAGATTCATAAAGAACTGTTTTTTAAGCTACACTGATTTTAATAATTAACAAATAAACAGAGAGGTAGCAAATAACTAAGCTAAAGAGAGGTAGGGTCGAACTAGAGTATATTGGATGGTTTTTAAATATTTATATAAATGGTCTTAAAACTAAATAGTTATAGCCTACTCGAATCTAAATGTTGCAACCTAATACCAACCACCATCACTATTTAAATGTTGCATACATTTTATATTCAATGTGAATGGTATTCAAAAGTATGAAACGATAGTTATAACTATGGCATGGTTCGAGTTAATAAACTGTGTAGTAGGAGGGTATACTGAAGGAGAGGTTTGTAGTTTGTAAATAGTATTTCTTTAGTAAAAGAGTCCACGATGCAGGGTAGAAGTGAAGCGCATTTTATAAAGAGGGGTGGGCTTCGGTATCGTGAACGGTTTGAAATATATTATACATATATAAAAATATAAATCGCGATACAACAAAAATACAACAAAACTGCAACTAAAGAATGTTGCAATCCTTTAAGCCTAAAGGCTTCATGTATAACACAACTTCCCTTACACAAAACACACAAACATTGGATATTGACAAACACATTAAGACACAAAATAGACATACATGGTAAAACACATAGGACATGGGTTAGGCATCGCTTGCGCGTTATATTATAGTGATTATTGGGGGATTGACAGTAGGGAGCATACAATTATATGTATCTTTTGCTGAGACAAAACAATGGTTCGACGTGTCATCCTGAGGTAGGTTACTCACGACGCCGAAGTAACATGTCTCAACTAACAGTGGGTCATCCGTTAAGGGTAGACTATTTCTAATTGGTATAAATACTCTAATCACCTTATTAATACTGTAATACTCTAATTAAATTGGTATTTATTTAATTTAGCCTAACTAATCACTGAACACAACTTATAAATAGAGATACCAGAGTGGTAGAAAGATAAATTTATTTAAATAGTGAGGTAGGTGTTTAAAGTCTAGTTTAAAAAAAATACCAAGTGTCTTAGGAAATAGATGCGAGATACGATAGGATTAATATTATAGGAAGTAGATATATTGCTCTCATACAGCTGATTTTCCCAGAGTCGTGGCTGTGTCCAGAGATGTCTGATGAATGGCTTGGTATTATTAGAATTTTATATAAAAAAAAGGTCAAATTTATAAATAATTTGGTGATGCAATGAACACAATGAAAATAATAGTCTAAAATATTTTAAATGTAAGCCTCAACACACAAAGATGCACCTCCAAAATACGGGGGAGGGGGGGATCGCCCCTCGCTGGACTCCACCCTTGTCTTGACCAGAGGGGAAGGAGTTTAGAATTAATACGTGTGTAAGCATCACTAATATGATGTTCCCTAAACATAATCCAATCCCCGGGATTGAATGGGTTGGGTTGGCGCCTATTGCAGACTGCGTGACGGGCCTTGTGGACCTTTGCGAGGTTGTCGACAGCTTTAGACCATACTTGGTCTGTAGCCAACTGTGGAGAAGTGGGGACCAACTGGTCCATATTCCAAGCCAGCTCAATGAGTAGGGCAATGGGATGACGTATCCTGTTCTGAGGTTGGAAGCCATGTTGAAGGCCAATTGGAACCACTTGGCCAATAAATATCCTGGTTAAGTTGGTTTAGTTTTGGGTGTAGGCGTTGGTGAGCGACTTTAAGGTTCTTATTCACTCTATCCGCATGGGATGGGCCGGAATAGGAGCTGGTGAAAATATGTTCTGGGCACATCTGTGCCATGGCGGCAGACTTGAAGAACCCGAAATAGGAGAAAACGCCTTTAGTCAATAAGTTGACTGTAGTGTGCATTTTCATGTTCCTCGTTGAGAATAAGAGGGTGAACTTCGAGAAGCTTCTACCACCATTAGGATGTACACATTCCGATTAGTGAACATGGGTAGGGGACCGACATAGTCGATGTACAACTTTTGATAAAGCGCGTAGGGATTTCAGACTTCATCTTGTTTTCCACCATCACAGCTAAGGAACGAAGATACCAGCAAATGAGAGCATGGCATCATGAAGAGGGAATTTGGAAAAATAAACCAATGCCAAGATTCAAATTGTGAACGTCCAATGTAGTAGACATGTTTTTCTATAAAAGGTAACGCCGAAAGTGAAAAAGTGTATGCATCAGTGATTCAAAATAATCAAATATACAGTGTCAAAGAGACAGTAAATACGACATTAAAACTTAAACGTTATATGAATTATTAACTTTCTAAAAATTCGATTCAAAAGTAAGTAAACAAAGCGTTTGTTTTAAAGACGGTTAGAACTGATAGATTACATAGTGCAACAAATTCCTAACAGCAGTGATTACTTCGTTGAATATCTATAACACTACCATGAAAGTGAACATATGTAAAGTAGATGTTTATATTATTCCTTTCTTCAAATTTAATAATTTTTAAATTCATTGATATTTCTTCTGATACTATTGGGAATCTTATAATTTGTAAAAGCCAGTCAACCACCTACCCCCGAGATCAATTAATTAATTAAATATATGTATATCCATTTGGATAGAGATAGAGACAATTTTTGTTAAAATATCAGTACTATAATATCTTGTGCGCAAAAGAAAAGAACATTGAAACTTATATGTATTACATTGTAAAGCCTATGTGTTAGCAAAATTAATAAAATACAATAGTTGTTAAGTTATACCATTTGAGTATTCTATTCATTCAGTAACCATATTAGCCTATACGTATTTAAAATTTTACAGTAATCTATTTGAAAATTTCAAAATTTAATTAAAAATCAAATTAAAATATATTTATATTTGAAAGTTTATAGAGTGCAGCAAAAAGACAAATTTGTTTAAAGCTGATGATAATGATGATGCATTTGTGAAGTTTGAACAACTTGTTTACAAACTACCTGATCCAGATGTGAAGCAACAAGGCAACAGATTATATTATGAGTTTCAGTCGGCTGATGGTGTTGTGGAGAGTGTTTTTTACAAAATCAATAAACTGTTAAGTCTTTATGCGTACTTTCATTTGTAATGATGCTTACTTTTATGTGCCTCTTTAGTGTTCTACGTTACATTGTACTCCATAGGGTTTTATCATCTGAGATTTTTGTTAATTTATAACTTACTTTATAAAACTGTTCGCTTATTGTAAAAATAGAAGTTGAAACAAAAAAAATATCTTGGAGGGAATAATTAACACTCCATCTGTACAAGTTCAGTGTAGGTATAATAGTAGTACTTTTAAAGGAAAACTAAGTTAGTGGTTTGCACACGAAACACCTGTTACATTTTCACGTACACCTGTTACACTTAAAAAATTTATTTTTCTTTCTTTAGTTAAATAAGATAATTAATTATGAAAGCATGTAATATGTTGAAATTTATGTCACTTGTAAGATCTCCAACTTCCCAAAGTATAAAATAATATAGAATAGGACCATAAGTCAATTTTAAAAAGAGAGCATTTTTATTTTTGAATTTAACTTAATTTAATTACAAATGTTTTTTAGAAAGAGAACTTAATAATTAGAAGCATTTTAACATCAGTAAGATGTATTCCATTTGAGTGAAGTATGCACTATTATATGTTGTTTTGTTCAGTGTTCAGTAATATACAGAAAACATTTTTGTGCAGTTGAATTTGTTTTATCATTAAAAAAAAAAAAATGCATTACAAATAGGAGAAAACTAACTCAGTAAATGTAAATTTCAAACTTGGGAAAACTACCAACAATATTTTATTCAGAGGTGCCCACAGGGGGGGGGGGGGTTGGCCGAGGCTGGGTGATTGGAAATTTTTGGGGGGGTTCCAAAAAGGGGTGGGGGGGGGGGGGGTAAATTTGATTGAAACAGTGTTTAACGTGACGATATTCAAAAACATTTTACGAAGTCACCAGATAGAAATGTCAATTAATGACAATAGATTTCTAATTATTATTATACTATTGAATATGAATTAGCTAAAATAGTTATGTTTAGGATTTGTGCAGCAAGTTATTATTCAAGCTTAGCGAGACGTGAGAGCTAAGAGGGAGGGGCACCCCTCCTCCCCACTACTCTGACTTTTTCAAGGTCTCTTTGCCCTTGCGCCTGCATTACACAGTTTGATCGCTTTTAGAGATGACCTGTCGCGCAATACTGTGTTAGGTGACCAGGCGTAGTAATCAACGTGTTTGTTTTATTGTATTAATGTTACTCCCTTTTCATCTAAATACTATTGTTACCACAGAGTCGTGAGGAATATAGGTACATAATGATGATCTAATAGTGTGCTAAATTTTGTATTGTTTTTGCTCTATAAAAATGCCCAAAAAACAAAAACTTTTTAAGTATAAATGTTTAGAGTTGTTGTGCAATGCTACCATTAGGCATGACAAATGGCATGAACACTGTAAAAAGAAACATCCTTATAAGGTCAAACACCAGTTGGAAGTAAAATACAAAGTTATTCAGTTTAAATGCAGCGATGAAGCAAGATGGAACCCTGTTGTTGAGAATCAAAGGTGAGTTATTTTTGTTTCCTAGGTAACAAATACCACGTTATTGGTGATTAGTTTTGTGAGTTTATTTGTGTGTATTTAATTATTTGTACCATTACTTGGCTATTATAAAACTTATAGAAATAATTAGTTATGATTGTGTCTAAAAACTGGAATCCATTTAAATTTACAAACGTAAATAAATAAAATAATAATAAAAAGATTTTTTTTATTTTAAAATAATAATTGTAATGTTACATATGCATTCTGCAATATCAGTTGGCTGGTGATTCGTTTCTACTTTTCTCATACTGCCTTAAATTTATAGATAAATAAGCTATAATAACTAAGATAAGAATGTATATTAAAAATTATATATTAGAGCAGGTAATTGTTTCATAGGCTTCTTTTTATTTTTTTTAGTTCTTCGTTTTGTGATAGACGTTGAATACGGTATGTAAATTTTTTTATTAAAATTAACTTGTGGATTTAAATTGCAGAATATAGGTACTTGACAAGCTAAGATCTTTTCATTCAAATTCAAAAACTAAAATATATTCGACTGCGGGAGAGTTTTGTGGACTTATTTATTAACCCTCCAACCGGCAATGTTAAATTTTGCCGTTTGCAAGCTTATTTTCAAAAATTCCTAAAAAGTAGTAATTGTATCCCAATCCAAAAGTGTTCAGTAGCTTTTTTTTATAAAAAGGTTCAAAGAATCCCTATATGCAACTAAAAAAAATACTTATGAAAAATTGTAAAAAGTTATAAGCTCATGAAGCAAAAAGGTTTTCAGTAACCGGACAAAAAAATCGGCTTTCAAAGAACTTACCATTTTTTGTAATTTTTTTCAAAATATACAAAAGTTTTGCAATTTAGTTCTAAATAGAACTGTATAAAAATATTTATCAATTTCAAAAATGTTTTTCAGAAAACAACAATTTTGTATATCTATTACAAGACCGCTAAAAAAAGCCCACATACTTTGAAATTAGAATTAGGAATATATACATTATTAAAAAACAAAATTTGATTACATCTAATTGTAGAGAAGAAAACATAGAATTGAACTATACAATTGAAACCTAAAAATAATTTTATTCTTATAAGAATATTTCACTTTGTTTCAAAAAATTACAACAGCTCTCAAAAAAACGTTGACTAACCTTTACAACCCCCCACCGATCCTTTCTAGGCCTGGAGTTTGAATTTGTCCTATGTATTTCTTACGACGGATTTATAATGGACATCGATTATTATGGCGGAAAACCAGACCATTATATAGATAACTGTCACGGAAGAAAACTAATAACCTCCTAACACTAAAACAGTTTTACATTACATTAATCGAAAATACAGATTTTTATCTTTAATTTGATATGTAGAACTTCATACAATTGTACAGCCTTGTCAACGAAAATTGAGATAACAAAAACCTTTGTAAATCTGACCAAATAACATCCCTCATTCGAACAGCCCTACATTGGAATTTATGTGGGCGATTGCAATTTAGAAGGCGGAGTCGATAAGAAGAGATATTGACCTATCAGAAGGTATGATTGTACTCTTTATAATCCATTTTGTCTTCAAGTTAGAAAGCTTAGAAAACAGACAAAATGGACGCCGTGAAAGCACAAAAAACAAGATTGTTGCTGCACTGCCTTACAGGCAGCAGGCTTAATACCCGCGTGCATAGTATAATTCTTGCGGCCGCTTTTAATTTCTTCGGTAACTGGGTACTCTGTTGACTTGAAACTTTGGCTAGAATCTAAAACTGTGGTCAACAGTCTAAACATGTGAACAACAGAAAACATAAAACTGTTGTGATTTACGCAACTACTGGTAAGAATTGCGTAATTCATTGCGTAAAAATTCATCTTACTGAATTTGTATTAATTTAAATTTAAAAAATACTAATACTTATTCTTATTTATTTTTTACTGTTATTAGAACTTAAATGTTCGGTTTCTGTTTCAGAAATACTGACCCGTCTTCGAAAGAAGTGTCTTCAGATTCGTCGGCCCTTCTACCATCGGCTTCCAACAGTGGATTTTCGAAATCTCCAGCTTCCTGCCCTGGGTCTGCCACAGCTGTAGCTGAAGAAGCGGATGGACCTCAACATGATCTTCCACGTCAACAGATTGGACAGATTGGAGCTATCAGTGAGGACAACT
>JAGFPH010006504.1:5597-26250 GCA_018207615.1 Philaenus spumarius | reverse complement strand
TTTTGTATACAGGTTCCGAAATAATAGTGAATTGTGCAGTGTTTTGGCTTGAGGTTACAATAGCATAGGTTACAAGTGTTGTTTACATTATATTGCTCTGGATTTCTTAATTCATTACTTCTAAATACATAAATTATATTGGATTTAACATACAGGTATAATGTGGTATTGGTATTTGTTCTGTTTTTGGAATGTCTATAGTTGGGTTACATATTGGTAAATAGCCTAGGCCTAGTACATTTAGGTGTTGGCTTCTGAAGGTTAGGTCATTGGTAGGCTATTCTAGTATTACTTTGTTTGGTTTGTGATTTGATACATTATATCTATCTAAACGAGTTTGAAAACAAATACCTTCTATCAAAACAAAATAAATACTATAGTAACATAATAAGTTATTCCAGGTATGTTGATGACACGTTTGTGTTATTCAACGGAACGTTTAGACAGATCGAAAATATGAAAAGCTACATGAACATTATTAACAGTCAAATCCAGTTCACCCTTGAAATGGAGTCGGAGAGAATGTTACATTTTTTGGACCTTACGGTAATCAGATCAGATGTACTTTAATGCAGGATTTTCAGAAAGCCCACAACTATTACTGTTTCCACGATTCACGCGGAATCCCACCATCCTATTGCGCAAAAAATGGCTGCTTTCAATAGCTTTATACACAGAGCATTTTCAATACCACTCAGTAAAGAAGACTTCCAGAACGAGCTGAATACTATAAAATATATAGCCGTGGAAAACGGATACAGGAGTTCTATGGTGGATAAAATACTTAAAAAGCACACAATGAATAAGCAGAAACCAATGAAAGAACAGGTTAAAAAACATTTCAGATCTATTGAATATGGGGCTATTCTGCCTAGTATCCTAACCAACATGCTGAGGAAGATTGATGTAACAATGTCGTACCGCACTTCCAACAATATTAAGAACATCATTAAACCCAAAAAAACAACGCCTTTGGAACAAAAGTCAGGGATTTATAGAATCAATTGTGGTGAATGTGAATGTTTTTATATAGGACAGACAGGGAGGCAGGTTAAAAAACGTTATAAAGAACATCTTCCAAGTAACGGAATAGCCTATACCAGGTCCAACTATGCACGTCACATTATAGAAGAAGATCATTCATACTCTAATTTTGAAACCAACTTCCAACCGTTACACATATGTAGAAAGAGCAAACAAATGGACGCGTTTGAAGAGTATGAAATATATAAAGCGCAGTTAAAAAATCCTGAACATATGTTGAATGACCAATTAGTCTTTAAATCCAATCTAATGTATGACCACGCTAAGAAGTTTGATACGAAGTGCAAACATTAAGCGGTACTACAAGTTAGAGACCCAGCGTACCCTCAGTAGCTAAACGTATTCGACAGTGTGCACACGCGGTGTTTATTTGTGATATTTGTGTAATGTGTATATGTATTATGTTGTACTGTGAATTTTTTTAATTTGTTAACGACCTCAACAGAGTGAAATTCTGAAGATGGAATTACTTCCGAAACGCGTCAAAAATCAATTTATGCAAAGTAAGTAATCTACTTATATTACAATAAATCACACAGATGGACATAATTATCCTTTTAGATTTTACAAAGTCTTTTTCTTTCATTAGCAAGAGGAACTCGCACTTGTTGAACCACCAAGCATGTTCGGTCCAAGGATTGTTAGATTCTTCCCAATTTTTTAACCCTTTGACGACCAAGAAGTGATAAAATTTGAAAAAACTATATATTTCTTTATTTTTGTGATTAACTAAGGTAAAAAATATTTTTTTATTTTTTTACTGGTTTTTTTTTAGTAATTATACATATATAAATACCTTAGTAAAATTACGCAAAACAGCCCCACCCGGAGACCAGATATCTAGTCACATCCCGTCAGCTTGGAAGCGAGCCAACCACCGTTTGCTTTACTTCCGCCCTCCTACCCTCAAACCACAGATATGATTAGATATCTGGTCTCCCTAGCCTAGATTCGAACTCGGCATCTTGTGATCAGAAAGACGCTTCGTTACCACTAGACTACGGCTTCACGAAAGAAAAATGACAAATTAACAAAACTTCAGTTACTTTACTATCGGTATAAATATTCCGTGTAAAGTAAAAGATAGTTTGTCAGCACCATCTAGGAGCGGTTATAGGAAGTTTGCTTGCTCTTAAGTTTTAATCTGTCTAATTTGTATGTGTGAGAGGTTTATAATAATAATTTAGATCAGTTCTTATTAAGTTAAGTAATTAATTTAAAGCAATATGCTAAACTTTTAATACAAAATACTGACAAATGAAATGACTAGAACATGTTTTAAAAAATTGGGGAAATCACACCATATAAATTGTCAATTGAAAGCAAGCACTAGCCAAGCAAGTCCTGCTTTCTGGTGGCATTTGTTGAAACTAGGTGTAGACCTGATGTTTTACAGACCTGCAATGATACTCTAAAGTACATCCATGGCTCAACTTGTAGATAAAGCCACTGTTACCTTTTATAAAGGCAGTTAAATTGGGTGGTACTTAAAAGTACCGCCGGGCAACAAAGGGTTAAACCTCCTCCACAACAAAAACATATTGTTTTATATCCATCGCCTATGTAAAAGAAGCCTGACTCACTCAACAGTTAAGCTTTTAGTTTTAAATGATGAGGACTAAGGTTATATGAAACCAATCTAGCTGAATTACTTTTGTATCTTTTAAAAGATACATTATCTTATATTCTTAAATAAGCAATAATTGTATGTTTTTGCAGAATTTTATTTCGAAAATGGCTCTAAGGATTCCCTTGTAATTTGGTACATAAGTTATTTGTCATCCAAAAAGTCAGTTGGACTTATTGAAAATTACCGGAAAACTCATTTTCTACATCTTTTTCTCAAATTAAAAAGTAAAATTTGTCCATTTAAAATACACAGCACAGCTGATGCATAATTTGTCCACAGCTGATGCATAAATGTTTTCAATGCCAGTAGGTACCATAATCAGATGTTTCCTTTAAAGTTGTGTGGTAGGCCTAATGTGTAGCAGTAGTTACCATATCCACTAATAAATATCATATCGAGCAGCCCGTTAGGGCTGCGTTGGCTAGTATAGGTACCAGCGCAGCCCTTTGCTGTATACTCGAAACTCAATTTTTTTTAGGTTAAGCACTTTTATTTTTGCTCATAACTAATTATCTGCAAAGATATTCACCAAGAATGACATGTGCTTTGAAAGCTAGTAATCTAAGCTTTCCGTCAATACCATTATCTAAAAATATAATTAAGATTTCTATCCGCAATCGTATTTTCATATTTTAGTCTGCTCCAATTCATCTCGCGAAATTCAGTAATTTTTTGTTCTCAAGACGCACTATAGCGACTGACTTTCAAGAAGAAAATCTCTTGACTGAAAGATTTTTATGTAAAACTGAGGATATCTACGGATAGAGTGAAGCTCCTAGGTGCTTATGTAAGGTTTTGAAGTAATTTTATTAAGTAATATTGAAGTAACCTTTAAAACAAATTGCTTTGATTCACAAAAGATTACACCTAATAATGCATATGCTCAGGCCATGAACCAAGGCATGAACTCATACCATTCTAAAAGATAATAAATATATAACAGCTGATTTAACCAATCTCTGTAAACCCAGTTAAATATAAACCTCATAGTTTGAGGTTATGTTTACAACTTCAAGTTTGTTTTAAAAATCACAGTAGGCCTACATTATTATTTCATTGTAAGTAATGTATAATAATATAATTTAATGTAATAGTACAATTTGAATGTTTATTTGGTGCTTTTATTATAAAATTCAATTTTGTAATAACGGCCTAGCTCAATTCTAAATAATAGCTTTCAGGATATGTAATAATTGTTACTGAATTTAGGTTTGATTTCACAATTTAATTTGAAATCATATAAATAATTTATTAATTTACTTTAATGTTTGTACATAGCCTATATATTTATAGGAGATTTAGGCCTGTTTCACAGGTTTCACTATTTAATTTGTCAGAATAAAGTAAAACGTGCCTTAAATAATAGTGAAATAGGCCTACTATATTTTAATATTGGCCTAGTCCGTGTTACTTAAACATAGCTTTTAGGTTATGTTTAATCCTGCAATTATTGTTACTATATTTTTATGCCTTGAAACATCCCAATGTTTAAACTCGGAATTGTTTGGTCTTACGACGAGATAAATGGCGAAGTTTGAAAATGAAAGGGATGTAAACTTGATACGGATCGAATTGTTTTGACCAACAGACGTGTCACAGCGATCCAAGCGGCGGAGTGGGCAATTAACACTAGAGTGCAACCCATGTAGCAATACGCATAGTTTCAATAAAGTATATATATTATGTATTGCTGACACGGTAATAAAATACTTGATTTTTAAATATTATTGAACTTTTATTTTATTTATTTATAATAATCTATTAATGAACTATTGAACTTAATATATTTTTTGTATTCATTTTATTTAGGACGCTAACTGGTTATCTATGGGCGCTGGCATAGATTCGCTTACCCCCTCCCTCCAGCCGCATACTGCGAATTTATAATTTGTTACCTTTAAATTAGTACCTTTAAACTGACAGGGCGCATAATATATTGGTTTTAGTTACAATGAACCATATTTAAATTTTTTCGTAGTGTTGAATGAATAAATGTCGAACCTCAGTTTCTATAGGTCAATTCCTCAACTTCAGTGCACGTTTATTAACATAATTAACTACGTTTTTAAACAACTAATACATGAATTGTTACGTAATAAATTATTTCTTTTACATAGACTTATGTTATTTTGCATTTTATTTTAAATCTATTATTTTAATAGCTCAGATATTTCTGGATCCATTCAGGCTGCTCATTAATTTAGTGGGGGCGCCAGCAAATTAATTCTATGATACTATGAATACTGGAAGCTTAGATGCAGACTGTATGAGGGTGTTGCATATTCTTCATTCATATTTTTTTAAATTTAATTTGCAAGTTCAATTTATTAAAGTTTAAAAACAAAGTTATGCAATAGATGGAACATTTTTTACAATTGCTTTAGCAATCTCTCTTTTTTTCAGTTTAAATCCGGAATATATATTACACCATACATTCACATTTAATTAATATTATTAAATCTTCGCAGTAGACAGTTGTCTGAATTTCCTACTATTTCCAACCGATTGAGAATCGCTTCTCCAAAAGTAATCTACGTTACTACCAACATAATATCATCGCTCATGCGAAAGAAATGGAACGTTTAAAAAATGTTAAACACTCTGTACTGGAAAAAGTATCGCTTATTGACATTGATTCGCAAAATGATCAACCAGTTGAAATATCTAACGAAAGTGAAAATAATTCAAGAGTGCGTAGTATTTCGCAATCTTCTAAAAAGCGTAAAAAGAAAACGGTTTTTTCAAAATCTTCGAAAATTAGAAAGTACAATAAAAACTATTACGATGAAAAAATCACTGTTAAAAAATCTACTGTAACTAAGAATTTAAAAAATGATGATTCTGGATGTCCAAACAATGAGAAAATTACGAATAAAGATTACACTTGTCATCAAAATTCGCAAAAAGAGCCTACATCTACGTTTAAAGAAGCGCGCAATCTTAACCTGAATGAAATAGGTTCTAATAATTGGATTTTAAAACAGCTTCCAAACGAAGACATGGTATCATGTTATGCTAATTCCATTGTGCAAAGCATGTTCTACTGTTCGACAATTAGACAACAACTTATGCAAAGTGAAAATGACATTTTGAAAGATTTTCTTAATAATTATGCCTCAGGTAACATTGATGTTATTATTTTGCGAATGATTGCTGGAAGTGAGTTCGGGAAAGTTAAACAACAATGTGCTGCAGAATTTTTTGAACATTTGTGTATCCTTTCTCAAGTTCTCAATGATAATCTTTTCTTTGAAAGGTTCTTCATGACAAAGTGCAGTAATTGCGAATATGAAAGAGATCCTAATTTCGGTACTGACTGTGTTCTTAATTTGAGGCTTAACTTCAATAACAACAGCAATAACACTATACAAAATTTGATTAATATTAATTTGAGTTCTATTCCTAGTGATCAAAACTGTGAAATCTGTTCAGGCTTACTGGTAGACACTTTAACTGTAGCAGTGAGATTTAACATTTTAGTTGTGCAACTAGGAATATTTAATGAGCAACATACAAAAAACTTAGAATTCAAACTAAAAGATCCAATTAGGGATATTATTTCCATTGCGAATAAAAGCTTTCGAGTGAGTAGCGTAATTTTTCACCATGGCTATTCTTTAACATCCGGTCATTACACTAACTTGCTCCGCGAGGGTGACCATTGGCTAATGACTAATGACGACGCTGAAATTCATGAACAGTCATGGGCATTCAATCATGGTCAACCCTATATTTTATTTTTAGAAAGTGTAAATGAAAATATTGATCCGCAAATAGAAATTATAAGTAATCCAGAATCAAATCACAATCAGAATGAATCTATTGATGAAACTTTGATACATGTACAATCGGGTGAATTCACTTCACTTGAGTCTCCTTGGGCCGGTAACAACGCTTTACTTGACAACCATAGTTGTGAATGGCAAGACGCCTTATCGGTAAATAAAGAAAACTTGTCAAGAAAAAGAAGTAATACGATTTATTATAAAAAAAATATAGGAAAAATTTTGAAAGAAAAGAAAAGTTATTACGAAAAAAATAAAGAAACAATTTTAGAAAAAAAGAAAAAAAAGTACACTTGCAGCTACAATGTACCAAAGAGTATATCAGAGTATAACCGCAAATATTACATAACACACCGTAAAAAAAACAGATAATTCCTTAAAAAAACAACTAATGTCTGAAAAAGTAAAATTAGGTAAAAAGATCAAGAAAAAATATATCAGAGTAAGTTCAACACAAAAATTACTCCAGAAAAAAGAATTTTTCATACAACGTGTTTGTGCACAGTTAGAACATGCTTCTGATGCAAGTAAAAAAATGGAAGCAGATAAGCTTGTAACTGATTGCATTTATTTGAGGGACCAACTTGAGTCTAATATGAAGAGAAACCTCAAAAAAATCAAATCAACAATTGAAATTGCGCTCTCTCGTTTGGGCGGTATGCCAATAGATGATAATGAATCTTGTGCTTTAACAGCGCTGTGTGGAGATCCGAAACATATATCAACCGGAGAACTGTATTTTCAAACTGGATATAATTATTTAAAAAAAACATTTACCGAGAAAACAGTTTTCATTGTTAATGACTATGGTCTGGTCGAAAATATTCTCCCATTGATTAAGGGTAATAATGTGAAAGGTAAAGCTTGGCACTGTGAAGATTATTGTAAAAAGGCTGATCCAGATATATTGAAAGGATTAAAAAATCTCTTCCTAGACTTTATGGATTTAACGTATGTGAATACTTATCCGTACTTAAACAAAATTGATATTTGTTCGGCTGAAGGTAGAAATTTAAAAAAAAAGGACATACTCTTGTTTGTTATATGAATCCACTATCATGTGGCTCGAAATTTTTATATTTGAATGTATTAGCATTTCACTACCCTCAATTACGTACACTCAAGCGTAAAATTAATTTATTAAAACAATTGTACAGACAAATTCATGCTATTGAAGATGCGCTTAAAGCTGGTGATGCTATTAAATTAAAAACAAAAATTGAACAAGCACAGAATTTTTCAGCTCCAATCACCTCATTAAATAGAGAAATTTGTTTGGATGAGACTGAAATCAAAGAAGTCATGAAAAAAGGACTTAGAAAGTACAACAAAATTATGTCAGATCCGCCCGTTGTGCCATGTATATGTTGTGAAAGACTTTATTCAAGAAAAAATATAAAAGATATTGAAGATGTGTCAAATTTGAATGGCATTTGTACTTTGCTTAGTGTTCAGCGCAATGATTCAGAAAACTACGCACAACAATTATTACACTACTGTCATCAAGAGGGCATTGAAGATACAACAATTTGCAATAACTGTTATAACAAATTAAAAACTAACACTTTGCAATCAATGTGCATCCTTAATAATCTATTTACACCAACTATGCCACAAGAACTTGCTGATCTAAATAATTTTGAGAAATTATTAATCCAGCGAGTAAAAGCTTTTCAAACAATCGTGAAATTAGATACAGTTGCAAAAAAAAATATACCTCATTATGTCAAAATAGATAAAGTTCAAGGTCGGACGTTCCACCTGCCTTTGCCGCTGAATGAAACTTTGAAAAAAATTTGCCCGGATACTGATCCCCTTAACACTGATACGAACCTATTCATTGTAGTGCGATCTAATCCCACAAGAAAAACAAAAATTATTTGGGAAGATTTAGTTGATATCAAAAAAGTTTGGAAAGCACTTCACATTTTGAAACAAACCAATCCCTTATATTATAAAATACTTATTCCATCTAAACACGAAGATTTGATATTATCGCTAAATAATCATCAATTGCAATACGATGTACAAGAAGGCATTGTCGAAGAGAATGCAAGTGACAATGAAACAACAGTAGAGAACGAAATTGATAAGTTGGACAATCTTAAAAAGAATGGAGCTTTACTCACTCAGAAAGACGAATGTGATCCATACTATGAACAGTTCACTATGTATCCTTTACATGGAGAAAAATTAAATGAAAAAGACAGTAAATTGTATCAAATGCTGCAGGTTCATGCAAATCCATATGACAACCGCGCGAGCGATTTGGACATTAAATGTTTTCCTGATTTATTTCCAAGTGGAAAATATGACCAAGGTGATGAAAGAAGTGTAAAATTGAGAGAATTTGATTTTATCAGGTCGAGATTGACATCAAAACATCCACAGTATAGACTAAATAACCAATATTTGTTCTTCTGTTTATTTAATAGCAATCTGAGACAGATCAATGCCGGAATTTTTCACAAGTTAAATGTTACAAATCCACGCAATATGTGTACAGCTGCCGAGTTGATTGAAAAATTGAAAAAAGGCGACTTAGAGGACAGTATGACAAGTATTTTTGCTAGGTTACCTGGCACTAAAGACTACTGGAAGAGAGTTAGAAATGATTTAAATTGTATGGTGAGAGAGTATGGACCTGCCACTTGGTTTATTACTTTCAGTCCTGGTGAATGGATGTGGTCGGACATGGCAGAATTTATAAAAAAAGTTAACCACTGGGAGAATGATAAGGGCTCAGTAAGCGAGTTGATTGCAAAAGACCCAGTATCTGCTTCTATTTTTTTTGACCTCAAATTTAAAGCTATTTTGGCATACATTCATTCAAATGCAAACCCAATTGGAAAAGTACTTCATTTTTATTATTGCACCGAATTTCAAGGGCGTGGCCCACCTCATTATCACTGTTTATTTTGGATTGAAAATGCCCCTATTTATGGCGTTTCAACCAACGAAGAAGTAGCTGAATTTATATTAAAACATGTTACATGTCGCATACCAGATAAAAAACAATCACCAGATTTACATAGAAAAGTAATGAGCTACCAACGGCATAAAGATAATAATTATTGCATGAGACAAGTTAAAACAAATGCAGGAGTAAAAAATAAATGCCGCTTCGGATTTCCACGCCCTGTAACTCCACGATTAGTTTTGAGATCTGTATCCCAAGCCATTTCTAATCGAAGAAAAATGAAAAAAAAGAATAGAATTTATGATTTGCCCAGAAACGAAAATGAATGCTTTATTAATGATTATATGCCTAATCTCTTAATTATATGGGAAGGAAATATGGACGCACAATTTATACCGGAAAATTCTTACACGTTAACTTCGTACATAACTGCATATGCTACTAAAGGAGAAAAAGGTTCTCATGATATAAAGTTTTCTGAAATACAAAATAATAAATCTTTGATAAGTAAGTTATGGTCGTATGCTTACAGAGTTTTGAATCACAGAGAATGTGGAGCTTTTGAAGCAGCGTATATTCTACTAAGTCTGTCGCTTCATGCTTCTGATCGAGCTACAACAGTAAGATGGCTAGACGTTAGAGCAATTAGAAATAGAAAAATTAAACCTTTCAAACAAATACAGCAGCTAAATGCAGATGCAACAAATTTATTTCTTGATAGTTTAATCGATACTTTTTATCCATTGCGCCCAGCGGAATTGGAAACTCTATGCCTTTACGACTTTGCTCGGTGGTTTGATGTTGACAAAAGAGAACCAGCAAAAAAAAGCAAAATCGAATACTATTCCATGCCAAACGAATCATTTTGTAAGAAGCGAAAGATACCCCATTTGATTAATCATTGGGAATACAACCCAATAAGCGAACCAGAAGCTTATTTTTACACTTTATTATTATTATTTCAACCGTGGAGAAACACCGATGAGTTGAGAGGAAGTGAACCATCTTACAAAGATGCGTTCCGTAAAAAACAATTTGAATTAGAAGAAGCAATGAAATACCATGAAAAAATTACCAAAATTAAAGATGCTATGAAAACCATGGAAGAGTTAGTTCAAAATGAAATGACTGAAGAAACAACCGAGTCTCAACCGGATCATGACATATTTCCAGATGGCTGTGTGCCTCTTGAAACAGAAATGGCAATGAAAGACTTCCAAGATATTGCCGATAATGTTAATGTTGACAGAGAAGTGTACGAGAAAAAAATCTTGATGTTAAATGAAGACCAAGCTAGAGTATTTAGAGACATATCCAGTGCGATTAAATGTTCAGACAAACCTGTTCGAAAATTTGTGAGTGGATTTAGTGGGACCGGCAAAAGCTTTGTCATAGAGCTTCTAAAGATGTTCAATAAAATTGAATGTGATAAAGACACCGCGGTTGCGGCACCAACGGGGGTTGCAGCTTTTAACATAGGTGGATTAACAATACATAGGCTTTTGCAATTACCTGTAAAACAAAATGACACAGCAAAATATAAAGAACTATCAGCACCAGCCATAAAAGAAATTAGAAAACAATTGGAAAATGTTACTCTTTTCATTTTAGATGAAATATCAATGGTTTCAAATCTACTCCTTTTGTATATACACTTAAGATTGTGTGAAATTTTTAATACACATGATTTGGATGACCCATACTTTGGAAGAGTACATATCATTTTATTTGGTGACCTACTTCAACTTCCACCTGTCAAGGAAGGTTTTTGTTTTAAGACAGTATTCAGAAATGATGTTGAAAAATATGTTGGTGGAATGGATTCTTGCGATCTATAGAATTTGTTTGAATACGATGAATTGACAATAAATCAGCGACAAAAAAATGACAAAATATACTCTGAAATACTTTCACGAATCAGATTAGGTTGGGCAACTGATGAAGACATTACAATTTTGAACGAAAGAAAAATTGTATTCTCAAGTAATTATCGTGAAGAAATTGTGCAAGAAATATGCTGTTATCTGGAAAAGTTACCTGAGGATACTGTTTGTCTTTTGCCAACCATAATTATGTGTCACATTTTGAATGAGGCAATGTTAACTAGATTACCAGGTGAAGAAATAAAACTTATAGCTGAAGATTCTTTTAAATGCACCAATACTATGAAGAAAAAAGTTAATCAAATTTTAGCCAAAGATGAAAATGAGCAATGTGCCATTGATCGTGTAATAACAATTAAAATTGGGGCAAGAATAAAGATTAAGAGGAATATTGATGTCACAACTGGATTAGTTAACGGTTCCTTGGCGACAATTGTCTCCATCACTAAAACTAGTAATAATGGAGAAATTGATACCGTCGAAATACGCCTCGATTCCGATAAAAAACACTATTCAGTAAAGCGTATGGATTTCAAATTCATTGCTTTGGACAATGTTTGTGTAGTGCGAAAACAATTTCCATTTTGTTGCAGTTATGGAATCACTATTCACAGTAGTCAAGGATTGAGTTTGCAAAACGCTTGTGTAGATGCTGGTAACACTATATTTGCATGTGGTCAAACTTACGTTGTTTTATCGCGAATAACTGAGCTTAAAGGTTTACATCTTATTAATTTTGACCCACTGAAAATTAAAGCTAGCGATGAGGCTATACTAGAATATAATGAACTGAGGCGACGTTTTCGTCCAAATTTACAGCCTTTTGATCGATCGAAAAAAGTAACGATGAAACATCAAATTTCTGATAATATGTGGGCCCTTTCAAAAAATGTTTTATTGGCTCAAAACAAGGCTCTCAATGCTGCTGCCGAAGAATGGAATGTTCACGGTTTAACAAATGATTATTCTGACTATGTAAACACTACTTTGCAAAGTTTTTTCAATAACCAAAGCTTAAGACGAGTTTTTTTGGAAAGCAAAGATCACTCCATCTTTAAACGGTTATATGAATTGTATAAATTAAATAAATTATCTAGCGGTGATATCAAAGAATTGAAAAACTTTGTGCATGAAAAATATATATCGTCACTTCAATACGATGTTTGTGACTTTATAAATGATTTGTTCATAAATCTTCCTATTTTACAGCAACTTTATGGTCATGAAATTAGAACGTTTTTAAGGTGCCAAAGTTGCGACGAAAGACTTGCAACTGATTTCGTTATTGGGTATGTTTCTTAGTCTTATCTACATTACACTCCAGTCGATACTTACACAAAGACATGTGTGTGGTTATTCCAAATGTTCCTGCGCAAAACTATGCAATATACTGCCTATGAACTTGATGAAATCTGATTGTTCATAGGCAAGTATATATGTCATTGCTTGAATATTTTGATCATTCATTTTACTTTGGAACATGATTGAATTTTTTAACTAACAACTGCCTATGAACATTATGAAATCTAATTGTTCATATGCAAGTAAATTAAATCGCTCTGTTATTTTTATTATGAGTATATTTTGTATAAAATAATCTTGTTTCATTTTAACAATTTTTGTTTACCTTTTGTATGAATTTAAATTTTTTCAAATACTTTAGAATCGATTTGATATTTAGATAGCGATTTGCACTCAAGTACTTTTCTTTCACAAATTGCAAATGTTCAGCCCTTTCAGCATACTAGGCCGGTCCGTCATAATATGTGAGTTCAAAGCGGTTTATAAAAGCATTGAAAACTGATACTGAGTGTTTTTTCTTTTCATATAAATTATTATAATATTTTTAATCCAAACTTCGAATATATTTAGTTAAAATACTAAATTTATGAATATACTGCTTTATCTCAAATTATAATAATAATATGAAAATTGTACTAATCGTAACTTGAATTATGAAAGTCTATTTTTTTAGTTATTGGTAAATCAAGTCGTTGACGCAGGTAAAACATAATATTATACTAAATCTGCATATTAGTTGGATTAATTTAAATGAAATACGGTATTACCAATTTTAAATAATTTGTTGTCGATAAGTATTTAAAGTGTTTCAGTTTGATGAAATTTTATTAGTTGAAAACTGAAGCATTCTTGAAACTTTGCACTGCTCACTTAAAAAATTCGCATCTGATTAATAGATCAGTCCAAAAGATAGATCTGACGAAATACAAATTTTGAAGCATATAGCCGTGAACAATGGCTATGAAGTTGAAATAATTGACAATATAATAAGAAAACAAGAGAAAAAGAAATTAACCAAACATGTGAATAAAAACAAATATGCAGTAATACCATATAATCAATATACTGATAAAATAGCCCGAAAAACCTTGAACGACCATGGAATAAATATAGCATACAGAACGGACAATAGCCTCGGAAAAATACTTAAACCGAAAACAACAAAATCCAATAACTATACTAAAAGTGGGATCTACAAACTGAATTGTGGTAGTTGCAATACATTTTATATTGGTCAGACAGGAAGATCTTTCCAGCAGAGGTTTAAGGAACATATCCCCAAATCCAAAAAACCAAACACAGTGATGAAATCAACTTTCGCTGAGCACCTAATTGACTACGACCATACATACACTGACATACAGACGAACATGGAAGTGCTACATTTCTGTCAAAAAGGCAAATATATGGATGTACAGGAACAATATGAAATATACACTCACAGGATTAATACACCGATGGACATTTTAAACGATAAACAAAACTTTCAATCAAACCAGTTATTTGATCTCCTAACAAGATTAGAAACACCAAATGATAGACAGTTACATTAGTTCAACATCAGCCGCACCCGTGAATAGTCGCATGCGATTAAGTGAACTTATATAAAAAACAGTATTGTGAACGGTCTTTTAATTTATAAAAAAATTCTAAATGTTTTTAAATGTGTTTTTTTTTAATGTTAAATGTCAGTATATGTAAATTGTGATTTTAAGTGTGTGTTTTTTAATTGACGAAGTACAATAACGCTACAGATACCGACACATGAACATGGCTGAATAAAAAGCCGAAATGGCCGTAGTGTAAAGAAAACACGTTATAAACGGAGAACAGACGTAAGTAGTTCAAATTAGATTAATTTAAAGTTCTCCAGTATGGCGAAGAATAGTAAAAAAAAAAATAATAAATGGTGAATATAAACATTAAAAGAGTTATGATTCTGTAAAAGATCCAGCAGATGATACGCTTCAATTTAGTCCTGAATTTCTTAATTCATTCGAAATTGCAGATTTACCTCAACATGAGCTGAAATTAAAAAAACACAATAATCATGCTTTTGAGAAATTTAGATGTTTCGGAAGGTCTGTGTAATGGAGTTAGACTCACTGTTACCCAACTGTGTCACAATATAATTAAAGCAAAAATTATTACTGGTGAACATGCCGGACAAGAAGTACATATCCCTAGGATTACTCTTGAATCAGATAAAAGTCAACTGGGATGTTCAATGCAAAGACATCAATTTCCAGTCAAAACAGCATTTGCCATGACAATACATAAATCGCAAAGTCAAACATTTGAATATGTTGGTGTTGATTTAAGAAATCCCGCTTTTATGCACAGCATGCTGTATGTAGCATTTTTGAGAGTTACGAGAAGAAACAGCTTAAAAGTTTTGTTGCCTATAATAGAACATAATGGTCAGACAAAAGGTTATACACGAAACATTGTTTGGACGGAGTTATTGAAAAAATATGTACAGTAATAATAATACCGTACCAGATGTTATACATTAACCAAGATTAAGATTTTCTCCAAGAAAATTTGGAAAGCTTTAGCTGAACATTAAAACAATTTAAAATTAGTTTTTAATACTTACAATCAGTTAGCCTACTTCTTTCTGTTTAATATGTTACAAGATTTTTATTTTATTACTTGTATTTATCAATTTTTATTTTTACATTTATTATTTTGTATAATTTATTCTCAGTATAGGCTACTTCACTTAAATAATGTTCAATGGTATCTAATAAAATAATATTTATTTAAGTTAAAAATGTTATTTTGTTTTACCTGCAATAACCATTCATACATACTTTGAAATAGTCAATCGATAAAAACATATCAATTAAACATATTTATTAAAATATTTTAATAAAATAATCTTTAAAGATAATTTTATAATTTGCTTTATCGGGGATATAAAACAAAGCTAGAGTTAAGCTGATGGGATCATAACCAGATCGTAGATCGGCTTCCAGCTAGTTTAATATTAAAGAAGTATCTGTAGCTGTAGTGGGTATTTAAATGTTTTCTAAAATGTAGTTCTTTATTGCTAATACGATTCAACATCTCTGAATCGGAGTTACTTTCGAGACCGATATCAGTTAAAACCGCGTATATCAACTTTTACTGATTTAGTAAGGACGTACAGTGAGGATGTATTCGAAGATGTTTCATACTGTTTGCACATAAAGATAACTACTGCAAATAAATCCTTTTCTCTGTTATCCATTGTCAGTGAGTTGTTTCCTGTACGTTAAGAGCAAAGCAACTGAAGCGGTTCTACATCGCGAGCTGCTTTTATCCACATGAAAAGTTGAGGGGATACATATGAGAGGTAGTGGAGGGGAGAAAGTTAGAACGAGAGGGGGATCGTTAAATTGGATTTTCGCTAAATGAAGTGTTAGTTCTGTTGAGTTTACACCAGATGGTCGGTGTGAAACTAGATAGTATTGTCCTATAGAAATTGAATCCAAATCTTCAACATGTGATCTCTAAAACAATGTGGGTTACATATATTTTCGCAGTCAAAAAATGTTTCTAAGACAATGGTTGAAAAGATTGTTCCACTGTTGAGGAAAGATCTGATTGTGCAATAAAAGACCCTTTAATTGTTTCAACTTCAAATTACCTAAACCTAAAATATCGGAACACAGTTACAAGAAAATGGTGGATGCAAGTAAGTTCAGAAACGGGATGGTACTGTCAAGGAATAGAAGGATTGTTTCCATACAAGCAAAATTTATTTTGTTATGGATGCTGTGAAGGAACTATGTTTGTGTACATGCTGGTGATGCTAGTATTGTAGGAATGCCAGCAAGGCAATCATGGGTATTACACGAATGCGGAAAAAGACTAATTCATGACATTCTCATCGATTGAGAAAAGTGACAAAATGGAACAGTGTGAGAAACATACTGTAAAAGATTTTTTTAGAAATCATATGCAGGAAGTACCATATCTCAGCAAATGCTAAAGTTGCAAGAAAAATAAATAAAATTATTAAAGGAAGGTTATGCCTGATTCTGAAGATGTAAACAAATTGGTAAAACATTGAGAAAACGTGGTCTTGAATGGTTCAATGATCTTACAACAAATGAGGCGCCTAGAACACAAGGGGTATAAAATGTTATTTTTTTTTTAAATGAGGTAATTGCCCAGCTGAACTGCAAATTTATCATTATATTTGGTAGTAAAGGGATATAAGTGCCTATCTTGCGCTGCATTCTGCAAATAACTTAGGGTTCGCTACTGGAAGAAGTCAAAAATTCATTTTTTTACATTTTTTTTATAATAATGTTTCTCTTTATTTGCAAAACACAAAAATATATAATTTTGCCTATTTTTTTGTTTATTTTTTTTATTTAATGAAAACATTTTGTGTATTGTAACAATCAAAGGGAAAATTTGAATTGATTTAAACAAAAACAAAAGATGAATGCAATGCGAAGGAGGGATCTGTCACACACCTGTAGTTATAAGAGTAACACAGCTCTTAGAAAAGTAGTACAAAAGAATACCAAAACAAAACCCTTTAGGCGGAAGAAAACATGGTAGCCTAAAAGACACCACGATCAACAAGCTCACTGGGTACTATCGCAATGCCATCCAAAACAATATTGGCAGTGTAGCTGAAATGAAAAAGGTAATATTTGCAACTCTCAATCATTGTCAGTCCACAGATGATAAACCATGGTACAGTCGCTGTCCATCTGGAAACTTGACGTGGTATTTCTATCAATAGGCTATTGCAAATAATATAATACCTCCTTCTCATACAGTGTCCATCAAAACTCCTCTAAGACCAGATGATGTTTCAAAAATTATGCCTATATATCAAAGGTTATCATCAGACAATTTGTTGTCAAGATGAATAGATGGTAAACCCCAGAACAGTAATGAAGCACTCCACAGCCTATTTTGGTAAAAATGTCCCAAAACTGTATTTGTACATAAAAGTACCCTGACAATGAGAATTAGTGAAGAGATATGTGAATACAACAATGGTTACTTAAAAACAATTTATGAAACGCAACAAGCATGTAGACTTATTACGAGTCCAGGACGTAATGCAGCAAAAATAGCAAATAGACTAAATTCAAAGTATTTCCGAGGAGCCTGTGGACGACACAGATTCAGATCCAACGTATGAACCTAACTTTTCAACTGCTAGCAGCACACCAAATGTTAGACCTAATAAGGCTGTGTTATCATCTGACTGGGAAGACGAATATAATGTTGACAATCCTAGGCCCGGGCCCAGTAATATTCAGGCACCTACTAGACCACGCCCTATTGACCGTCCCTCTCACCAACCTCCCACCACACCGCTCTCAATTTCTAGGCCGACACCGATTCTGAACCTAATGACAATGACGGTGACGGATGGGAGGACGTCGTGGAAAATAATGATCCTGGATATCACTATAACTTTGGGTACCATGAATTACCCGGACCAAAACACTGCCCACCAATAAATTCTCTCCACATTGATTATTTTGATTTATTTTTCTCATTTGATTTTTTGAACATACTTGCAACCCAAACAAATAATTATGCACAATATTTTATCGACGTTAACCGTGATATGTTATCAATTCACAGCCGATGTCGTAATTGAAGGCCAGTGAGTTTCACAGAAATCAAAGCATTTATTGTAGTAGGCATACTTGAAGTAGTGGGGGGAATGGTGTGGGCTAGGGAACACGCCAATTTTACGTGCTCTTTTAGCTTCACACGGTCAGTTTGTCGCTGTGTTTGTAGAAGAAAATAAACGGTTCTGTTGTCATTGTTTTGTTGCCGTAGTTTTTATTTGTTATTTACTTTTTAGTGAAATTATATAGTTTTTGTTATACAGTAACATGGATTATTTGTGTTTGTTGAAAATGAGTGATGATATTGACATAAGACTTCGTAGTGAAGATATTAGAATGGAGTTAGATCAGGAAGAAGATGAGTGGAGTGATAATGACGGCGAGATATTTCATTCAGATGAAGAATTTTTTGATGACAATGACATTGACATTAGTGACGAGAATGAGATATCAGAGTTTTTTGAAAACATATTAGATTGTAGTCCCAATAATGAATCTAATCCATCCTTAAATATGTTTAATGTTACTGATAACGAAACATATAATGCAAGTGATCAAAATGCAACTAATAATACTTGTCCTATTTGTCACTGGGAACATAATGCGTCGGCTTAGAATAAAAACCTCGTATCTCAAAAAAAATCAAATTTTTTTTTATTGCATCACTAGGTTGAAAACCTTGTATCTCAACTAATAATAAGCCAAAAATAGGTAATTAAATTATGTGCTGCTCTGTACAGAGGAAAAAATAAACCACGTACATTGTTAAGAGACAGTGTTAAGTGAAGAAACCACGTATAAACTGTGACATTTGTTGTATGTTTTTGGATGATTTTCAGCAGTTTTAGACATAACATTTTCACACATACCATCACTAAGTAAGTACACTTCTACTTATATATCTTATATTTGTAATAGTACTCAATATTCATGATTATTTTAACTCTGAAATGCTACATCTAGATGTGAAAACCAAGTATAAAGGTTAGGCCAGAAATTATTAGAACGAAAAACTTGTAATTCAAATATACGTGGTTTTCACATTTAGCAAAATTGATTTTGTGGTTAGGATAATAAGCTTGCACCTCATTTAAGAGTGTTGATTTACATGGTTTTCATTGTAAATGGCTATCTTAAACTAAAATTGGTAATTTTCAAATAAATTTATGGACTCTACATCAATTAGTCCAACACTGAATTACCAAATACTTTCAATTTTGTAGGCCTATATTAATTTGGCTCGTTAAATGCAATTTTTTCTTTTTTAAACTTCATTTTATTTAAGACCTAGGCCTACCTATAAACCCTACAAACTGTACCAAAGACCAATTTAAAAAAAGTAATCCTAGTTTGTCCTAATGTGTATTGATTTTATCAACTAGTTATATTAACACATTAAAATAAATCTTAATAATATAATTATTTTATTTTCAGAAAACAAGATTATGAGTAGGTTCAGGCGAACCAATTTGCTACTGGAGCTGGCTTTAAAACAATCGTCGAATTCTAATAGGCCTAGTAACAAAAAGGGTAGGTTTAATTATAAACTTATAGGGAACAATACGAATCATAATTATTATATTTTTTTAACTTTTCTTTTTCATACTTTAGTGTTCAGTATATTATGGTACCGCTACTATGAAATATTTGTGTATTATAAAATGTTTTTTGTGTTTACTAAACTTATTGCTTTTATTACAGATAAAGAAAAATGCTCTAAGCCGAATCAGACTACCTCCACTAAGGATACTCTCTCTGAAGTTTATCCAGATACAAACTTCTTTGTATTAGAGCCTAATGATGATCAGCATGATCAGACGGAAAACTGAAGAAGGCAAAATAGTTTTTGATATAAAAAGACCCAATAAAATCATGAAAGGCCGTTGTAATTGTTCGGTAAAAAACTCAAGGGCTTTTGGCTGTGCAAATATTTCCGATAGCATGAGAGAAACAATTTTCAGACAATTTTATACTTTGAAGAAAGGTGAAAAACAAGTTTTCGTAAAAGGCTTGGTTGACAAAAGACTTGTGGTACAGAGAACAGTTGAGGTTCCTGGCATTTCTAGGCATAATTATTCTTTCTTGTACTATTTAAAACCAAATGAAACTAAGGAACGCATTAAAGTATGTAAAAGAATGTTCCTAGCTACTCTTTGTATTGGAGAGTGGGCAATACATGATTGGGTATCAAAGGGATCAGATCAAACAGATTTTGAAACCAATGAAGAAAACACAGAAGTAATGGACAGGGAGCCAGGGCTCCAAAACCCACGTCATAAGGTACAAAATTTTGGATACCCCCACATGAACTGCTCGGGTGGGGTTGTGAAAAAAAGCTTTGTCTTACTTGTCAGACCAGGGGCTTTACGACGCTACAGATTTTCGAAATTTCGAAAAAGGGCCAAAAATTACGTGATAGGGTACATGGTTTCCGTTAATGGCATTTTTACTGCGATTGCCCCCTGAACTCAAAACCGTTCAGTAAGACAAAA
>JAGFPH010006503.1:18842-78213 GCA_018207615.1 Philaenus spumarius | reverse complement strand
TCTCAAGAACATCAGTCAAGACCTATCAGTATGTCACAGTCAAAATGTATTGACCACCAGCCAGGACGGATCTCAAAATCTCAAGAACATCAGTCAAGACCTATCAGTATATCACAGTCAAAATGTATTGATCACCAGCCAGAACTCTCATCAAAATCTAAAGAACATCAACCAAAACCTATCAGCATGTGACAGTCAAAATGTATCAACTACCAGCCAGTATGAATGGTTAAACGGACTATTTTTTGTTGAAATACCTGGAGACATGAAAGGGAAAAACCTGTCTGATAATTTGGAACTTGCAGGTCCATCAGTTAGTGATCCAGATCTGGTTTATTCTAGTCCAGATGATGATTCTAACAATTTACAAAATAGTACATTTTTGAACAAATCAAGACGTTGTTTATTTAATGATGCAGACTACAACCACCAGCAAGTAACAACTCTAGATTATGAGACAAAATCACCAAAGGAATTGTTTAGCAGTGAAAATATTGACAATAAAAAACAAAATATTATTACTACAGCTTCTGGTAAAAAGTTAAGAAGGTATGACAGACGAAATTTTTGTTTATTTTGTAATAACCTTGTACTTAATTTTCGCAGACATGTAATCAATAATCATAAAAATGAAACAATCATTGCTGAATATTTAGCACTTTTTGAACAATTTCCGCATGAATCTAAAAAACGCAGACAGTTAATTTTATCAGAATTGGTTCTCAGAGGAAATAATTTATATAACCAAAGTTTAATGCAATATGAGCCTTCAGAAATTGATCCTAACCAATTATTGCCTGTTCGAAGGCCACCAATTGATAAGAAAGTAAATGTAACTGATTATGTAACTTGCACTCTTTGTCAGGGACTTTTTCGCCGAAAACATTTTTATCAACATGGAGCTGAATGCAAGAATAACAATAATGAAGCCAGTTGTGATGAAGCAGCAGAAACACATATGGAGGACGAAGTAAATTTAGATGATCAGATAATTAAAAGGAGAAAGAATGTGTTTCTTAAACACTATGCTGTTCAGCTTCACCCTGGTACGCTTAATGTTTCTGAAAAAATGAAATCAATCATAATACCTATTATCAGAAAGGATCAAGTAGGAACTAAAGCTATAAGTGATTCTTTACTCCTTGATGTAACTTCAGATTTTTACAGTAGTCATCAAGCCTACAAAGACAGGACACAAGTTACAAGAAAACTCAGAGATGGGGCCAAATTATTGGAAATGTGTCAACCCTTAGACAACAGCATTAAAGAATTAAGGGATATTTTTCATCCTTCTAAAATTAATACTGTGATTGAAGCTTGTCAATCTCTTTGTAATTTAAAAGATAATACATCTAAACATGTAGTTGTTGGTATGAATGGCAGATTATCATGGATTTTAGAAGAATGTAGTAAAAAGTTAATTGAGGAAATAGTATGTAGTGAGTTGTTGACAGATGATCAAAAGAAAGAAAAACGAAGAAACGTTAAACATTTTCAAGAATGTATCAGGAGAAGATGGAAATATTGTATTTCAACAAATATTGAAAATGCAAGAAGAAGATATAAAATCATGAAGGACACTATAATGCCTCAAGATGAAGACATACACAAGTTTGTTGCAATGTTAAAAAAAATGGAAATAAAATATCAACAAAAGGTCAGAGATCAATTGAATGTCTTCAACTATGAGATGCTTTGTAAAGTCACAATATGCCATATAATAACTCTCAACAGACGGAGACCATTTGAAGCAGCCCAGTCAGAGCTAACATTTTACCAAAATCGAGAAAGAGACTGTAAATTTTATTCAAAAGAGTTACTGAGAACTTTTGCAGAAGAAGAAAGGATCATACTTGAAGAACTCACTTCTTATGTGGTGCCTGCAAAAGGGAGTGAAAATGTTGCTACCATATTACTGACTAAACAAATGGAGACAAGTATTGACTTAATTATTGAGTGCCGACCACATTTCAATTTAAATAATAACATATATTTGTTTGCAAGACCAGGTCTTACAACACCATTTGATGGATCGAAGGTGATGAATGAGTTAAAAAGTTTTTGCTCTGGTTTGAAAACTTCCAAACATCTAACTGCTACTGGTCTGAGAAAACATGTGGCCACAATGGGTCATATGAAAGGTGTAGAGTTTACTTCAAAGTTGAGCCAATTTATGTGCCATACTCAGGCAGTTCATGATAAAAATTATGTTGCTCCTCTACAAATGGTTCACCGAGGTATCATAGGAAGCTATTTAGTAGGCCTAGAAGGAACAAATATTGAAAATGCCAACAGTCAACCAAATGAAGAAAACACATTGTATAATCAATCAAACACAAATGACCTGAAGGAACAGATTCAAGATCCAGATTTCAACCCAGATGATGAACAAGATGTTCCTTCCTTCATAAAACGTAAGAAAAGATGGACAGAAATTGAAAAAATAACAGTGATTGAATACTTTAGTGATCTGATAAAAAAGAAAATAAATCCTGGAATTGTTAAATCTAGAATATTTTTGGAAAAATATGTTAATATTGTAGGAGAACGGACACCAGCACAAATTAATACCTTTATAGATAACATAAACAAAGGGAAACTAAAATTGCCAATACAATATCAGTATTTAAATGAATAATACATAGAAAACAATCATGAACATTGTTTAAACTATCGAACGTGAAATCAAGGTACCAGATCCTGATGAAGAACAAGAGGTTCCTTTCCTCATAAAACATAAGAAAAGAACATAACCTTTTACAATTTGTAAATTTTGTACATTGCAATTTAAAATTGCCTTTAATTAATTAATTTAATTTCTTTCAATTTGAAAGGTATAAGGTTTTATAAGGCCTTTGTGTGACCTTATTTGTGTGTTAAAAATTGTATGTGTTATTTTTTGATTTGATGATTTTAACTTATTTTAATTAAAGAAGATTGTTATTGTACTTCCAAAATGTTATAAGACCTCATTTTTATGTTGAATAATTCTACAAGTATTAGTTTAACTTGCTATAAATTAAGTGCATTGTTGTTTTCAGGGCTTATTCCTAATGGCCTGAAACACATAACCTTTTAATAATTTGTAAACATTGTACTTTGCAATTTAAAATTGTATTTTATTAATTAATTAATTTAATTTCTTTCAATTGCATAGGTATGAGGTTTTCATAAGGTCTTTCTGTGACCTTATTTGTGTGTTAAAAAATGTTATCAGTGTTATTTTTTGATTTGACGATTTAACTTATTTTCATTAAAGAGGATTGTTAGTGTACTTCCACAATTTTATAAGACCACATTTCTAAAGCTATTTTTTTTAAATTTTTCTATGTGTTAAAATTTATTTACTTGTTAACGAGGGTTGATTTATACTCTCGAAACTGTGTATTATTTTCTATACACAAGTTATAGCAAATGTTCATACAAAACATTAAAAAATATAACAATAATATTACTGAAAATGAATCTTAAATAATATTACATCAAAATTTACATAATAGATCTCTTTAGTTGTACAACCCCATCATAGAAAATCCAATACTGATAGAACATGGCAAAATAATATTTTGTATTTCAGAATTTAAAAAGCTACTTTGAAAATCCCAACTTGAGAATAATGCAAGACACACAGAGATTTTAGATTAAGTTAGAATGTCAACCGATAAGATAATTAATTCTAGAATTATTTCTTATACAAGTCTTACAAGCAAATAGAAAAGTAGTTTTGTTGATATACAAGTTGGTTATATAAGTGGTAAATAGTAGAATTGTATAATAAAAAAGACCCAACATAACATTAGTGGTGAATTTTATAAAAAGTATAATTCTAATCAAATTAATACTTAACGAATACAATTTGTTTACCAAAAGATAGAAAAATAACATAAAATAAGTTCAATGTTATTATATTTACTTTCATAAGTTTAAATTATTATTTTTTTTTGTGTTGATCATACATGGTAAGTGATTGATCTAAAGTAAGTTTAATAAAGATATTTCTTTAATTTTTGTTATCATTTTTAAGTTTTCCTTACTTAAACCTATAAAAATGTTTATGATGGATGAAAACATTAATTATTTGATGGTAAGTGAGAAACAAAAACAGAAAAAATTCAATAAAAATTTAGAATGTAAATATATTTTCGGTAGAAATACTTCGAGACTTTGTAGAATATTTGTATTAAAAACCTGTTGTGAAATAAATGAATGTGAGGATCTTTTGGTTCAAATCTCCAGAATAGGTATTATTTTGTTCAAAGTTTTACTACTTAGAGTTTGTTGTATGAGATAATAAAGAAGGTTTAAATGTCGGTCATGGCTAAAAGGTAGGACTTTTAGGAATAGCCTGATTAGAATCAAACCTTTTACATGAATGGAATATTTCGTAGACATTATGGTTATAATAAATATTATGTCCGCATACCTACAACATAACATGATACCTAAAGTAGCTTATAAGGCATATTCTTATACTGTTATATTTAAGAAGAATATATATCTTCTAGTAGCAAACCTACATAAATTATATGGAAGTAATGACAACTATAAAAGATGAAATTTCTAGGAAATAAAAATTTGTCTAAATTACATTCCATAGTTTTATATTTAGAGGAAATGTGTAAATACACAGTCAATACCTGTTCCATATTATGTAACATGATATACAACTTAACCTACACTCTTTACAACTTCTTATTCATAAAACAAATATTATTTTGTAGCTACTGCTCATGTGACTTTCCTAAAGACCATTTTGAAGAGTTTTACGTAAATACCTATTCTGTTTTATTTTAGTAGAATATACATTTTCTGATAGTAAATCTGAAACTAATAAACATTATATTGTTTATTACCTGGGTGCATTTTAAAATTTTGGGAAAACTAAGTTACGGATAGATTTCAACTAGGCCTATAGGTAATTATAAGTCTTCCAGAAAGTTTCACTATTTGATTATGTTTTGTTCAATTAAAGGATAATAAGACTACTTACATAATAAATAATAACAAAAAGTAACAAGATATTTCACCAAGGAATAGTTACCAGTTTTTATCACTACATATGACACCCAAAACATACAAATTCAGGCTATATAATCACAAAAGCGGTACGTGTAGTACATTCCCTGAAATTCTGTTAAAATAATGCCAATTAGGTTCCTATTTATCAAAATACATTCAAACAAATCCTATTTGTAACGTTTCAGTACACCAAAATACAAATCCATCATGACAAGTTACTGTACCTAAAACAGACAAATACATTTTAGAATATGCAACTAATGAGCTAATGTAGGGTAATACCACAGTTTATTAATACTGTGTTAATAACCTGATCATATATAGTAATAATTATTATGAACTGTAGATACATTTCATAAGTAAGTACAGTATAGGACTACTAAAGTGTAACAGCCAACTGTAAACCCAGCAGACTGTCACAGTTCTATAAAACATTTTAATACAATTTTGTGTTGGCTTAGGCTTTGGCCTACTATACATAGAAACTGCATATAAACATCGTGAATAACAAATTTGTAAAACTGATGTGTTAAGCTTAACATACTTATGACACATAGAAAAGGTTAAGGATTGAAACCTTATATTCTATAGCCATATTATGTTTCAGAGCCTAAAATTAAAGTATTCAAGGTTATTGACTCTACCCTATAACCAATTTAGACCTAGTGCGAAAATTTACACAATTAAGTTCAATTAGATACGATTTTCAATACATTTATAATTGATTCATAAATAAGCATTAAAGCGTCATTCCAAGAGATTTTCATTTTAATCTGATAACAAGAAAAAATAAAATTTTATTAATCAAGATTTCAAAATATATAAAAAAACATTATATATTATAATATTATCATGTTAAATAGTTTTAAGAAATGAGAAATTTTATAAAAACTCTCCCTCTTGGAAGATTGTAAGCCTACATTGTATAATATCGTATCTACGTAAAGTTTTTTTATTATCTTGACATATAAGTTGCCTGTTGAATGTAAGGAATAAAGAGATGCGAAGAAAAAGAATTCTTCAAAGGAAAAGTATAATATTCTTCCCCCGTGTAAAAATAGTTGTTTTTTACGATGTAGCCAAAATATATCTGATGAGCAAAGGTAATAAATATAAACCAAGCGTTTTGGGAAAATCTTGGGATGATAGAAAAGCATATTATATTTTGCCAATTTGTAAACGTCTTGATAAAAAAAGTAAAACAACTAAATCTGAACGATTTAGTAAAAGGCATAAAACATTCCAATACTTCTTTTGGGAGAAGAGGACTAACAATTTCGTGCATGTAAGACTTTTTATGGCCACACTTGGCTACAAGTCAAAACATGATCGTTTAAATTTTGAAACACTATCAAAGACACCAAAAAATAAAATATCACCCATCCCGGATAAAAGAAGCAAAAAAGGCCAGCAAACTTAATTCCTAAAGATGAGATGGAAGCCCACATATTATAATTTCAGCCTCATATTTAACATTACAGACGAGAGCATGCTTCAAAAACACTTTATCTCCCAAGTGACGTAACCATTACTTTGACATTTTGGGAAAACATCCTAACTCAAAATGTTCTTACGAAGTGTAGGCCCTACCGATGTCAAGTAAGGAAAATGAGAATAAAGTAGGAAAAACTTGGCAACAAAGAATGTGAAACGTGTGAGCAGTTTAAACTGCATGGTCACAAAAAAATAACTTGATTGATGGTTGTCAAGATTGTATTAACTGGACCAAATACATCAATGCAGTTAAAATAAATTGACTTCTTAATGAACAAAGTTAAAAAAAAGAAAAGTAACCATTTTGAAATTCCTGAAGCAATGAGTAAACCTCAAGGATTTGTCAAAGAAAAAAGGGACAACATTCTGAAGGAATTAGGTGATGTTATCCCAGACAATCGAAAATTATTTTGGAAGAATTTTCTAGTTAAGGACAAGTTACAGAATTGTTTTAAGGGCAGAAAAGGGTAAAAACTGGTAAAATTAAAAGAAATAACAAAATAATGAGTTTTTATAGTATATTTATTACTAGTAGGAGAAATTTAATCTTATACAAATTTAATTTTTATTGTATTTATATTTGAAAAAAGCCAAAAATAATTAGTTAAAAAGTATTAAACAAATATTAATTTTTAAAACATAATAAAATCTAAAAAAGCTAAGTAAGTAACAATATTTAATAAATATTATTCAGTTTTAATATTTTGTTCGATTTCGTCAGTACTGTATTCATTTCAATGATTGGCTGTGGAATGTTGGTACAGCCAAGTTCTCTACATTTCAAACAAGCTACTGAACAATGCACACCCTTTTTTCTACAGCCACATCTAGGCCTACATCCTTATATTATAAATTTAATACAACTAACAAATTTTACTACACAGCACGAGAACTCCAATTTCAAACTGAACAAAAATGTTTAGGACCCGTTTAGGCCTATTCTGTACTGTCTACATGAAATAACAATGGATTTTTGAATTCTATTAATGATCAATAATCTTCTTATGTGGGCAGTTAACAAAAGAAGATTAATATTAACGTATTCATAACGGTAAAATGTAAATTTACAAAAAAACAAGTCTTCTTTCTCGTTTGAAAAAATGAATTTTTATTTTAACTGAATTATTAAATTTTTTTTTACTTGATGTCACGCAGGTAAACATATTTGCTTCTTGATTTTTTAAAACGTTTTTGGATTGAGTTATCATCATAAAACAAGAAGAATCTAAAAACAATAAACGGTACCAGAAACTGGCACATACTTTCTCACAAACAATTAAATTATTTTAAAGACATTCATACATAAAATCACTAAAACCAAAGACTACTGAAATAATTCAGGTAGCGTAAAAGTCACTTAAGAGCCGGTAAAAAAATTCTATAAAAACAAATTGACAACAAGAAGTAGTAGGAATAGTTTTAGCCCGCGATGTTGGTATTACAAAATATTGATAATATTAATGTAATTGTTTTTTTCCATTGGAGTTAAAATTTCTTATATTTGAGTTTACCTAGCAAATAAATTTAGTATTTGTTTAAAATAGGACTTAACATAGTTGCTTCATGTTTCCGCAACTATAAGTTAATTAATGTGGTTTCCACATCGGTATGCATGTCTGTCTGTATGTATACAAAGCTAGAGAGAAAACTATTCGATCGATTTCGAACAAATTTGCACCAAACATGACAATTAGGCATGTTTAGATGCACGAAAAAAGGTTTTGAAATTTTTTGAAAAAAACCCCCTTTTTGGCTAGAAAATCCCCCAAAACCCTCAAAAATCAGTTATTATTATTAGCTAAACGAGAATTTTTAGAAAGATGCTTTTTTCTGCATATGGTAGGGTATATTAAGGGCTACAAATAAACCAAATTTTATCAAAATCGTTAGAGCCGTTTTTTTATAAAAAAATAATAACTGATTTATTGGGGGTTTTTGGCCAAAATGGGGGTTGTTTTTCAAAATTTCTCAAAACCCTTTTTCGTGCAACTATACAGGCCTAATTGACATGTATGGTGCAAATTTTTTCGAAATCGATATATTAGTTTGTTCTCTAGCTTTGTATACATACATACAGACATACATACAGGCAGACATTTTGTAAAAACCACTTTTTTGGACTCAGGGGGTCCCAAAACGGATATTTCCACAAAAATCTCAACATCGATTTTTTTGCGATCACTATACTTTCTCTATATATACTATAGTATACTGAGAAAGTAAAATGAGTTTTTCCGATAATTGTGCATGATAATTATAATACAAAGGTGTGCTATTTTCAGTTAAAGGGTTAATTTTCAGATAAACATTTTTTAGTTTCAAGGTATCAAGTGGTTTTTTGGTGATGTCTGTCTGTGTGTATGTGTGAATGTGTACAGAGCTGGAGACCACACCAACGGTCCGATTTTAATGAAATTTTGTATTTAAGTGTAATTCTGGAATATCTCCAGGCGTTTTTTTTTCATTTTTCTAATTTTGGATTTTTAAGGGGTTTTACCCCCCAAAAATGAAAAAAAAACCCCCAAAATGAAAATTGTTTTTACCCCCCAAAAAACAATTTATAAACTGAGGATTTATTTTTCGTATTAAAGTTTATCACTTTTTTCATTGCCACGGCCTCAAGTCAATGCGGAGTCAATCATAGAGTCTTAGAGTGTTATTCTTTAGGGATCTTTCTATTTGTGGATACCTAGTAAATCCAATTATTTTTCTATCATCATTATTCTTCTTTGTGAATGTTGTAAAACTGTTGTTATACTACAGGGTGTCACACGATATACGACAAAAAATCCGGCCTTAAGTAAATTTAATTTGAAATAAACTCCAATTCTCCGATATAAGTAGATACCCTACTGCGTTGTTCTTAGGTAGGGCCTAAACATAATTTTTCAGTGTCAAGAAGATTTAGCCAAAATGCAGTAACTGATTTTTTAATAGTAAATATAACATAATGATAAAAATTATTGTTAATAAAATAAAAAATAATATATTTAACATTATAAAAAATCATACCTTACACATTTTTACATAAACTACAAGCTTCCAACTTCAGAGCTCTTTTTCTCGATTAAGAGTTTGTGGTACCTCCGCTTCTTGGATTTTTAGTCCCATAAGAATAATGTTAAATTTAAACACAAACTACGGGTTTATTTTTTGTTGTAAAATTTTGTTTTTGGTGTCATTTTGAAGAGAATGTTAATGCGCATTAATATACGAAAAAGGAACTTAATTTTTATATTTAGATTCATAGATAATTGCAAAAACATATATGTGGAATTTCATCATTCTTTTTAACCTATTAACGCCAAATAACGGAAATTTTCTTTATTTTTGTTTTCATAATTTGACTCAAAATATTATCATGTCCTTCGTGTACAAGTTTTAAATAGCTTGGATTTAACGTTCATGAATTAATTCATGCATGTTTCAAAACATTTAACATTATTCTTATGGGAATAAAAATCCAAGATGGCGGAGGTACCACAGACTCTAAGAGTACGATGCAGATAGGGGCCTACTGTGATTTTGCTAAGGAGAGCAGACTATGCTATGCATGGTTTAGTTTAGTGTTTACCTTTGCAAAAATTTGTAAAAAAAACTAAATGTTGCAATTTAAACCATACTATACTATTATACAAAAATCTAATGGTGTTTGTCTCTGTGTGTGTGTTACTCAATCTCATAAAATCTACTAGAACCATTGAGCTGAAATTGTATATGGACGGGCGAAGCCGGGTAACGCAGCTAGTATGTAATAAACACTCAATCAGAAGTCGGTCAATAGACTAATACTGATTGAGTTTTTATTTAAATCATTGAAATGTTTTTCTTATTATACTAGCTGCGTTACCCTTCTTCGTCCGTGCCTAACATTTCCGAATCCAAAAACATATAAAATGATATCCACACGGTATTATCAAAAAAATTAACCCAAAATCGTAAGCCCAAAGTTTTACGAAACATTGTAAAAATCGGTCTCCATGTACTAAAAAATAAATAAAACCATCCTCTACAAGTTATTTTTAAAATTTTGCAATTGTCCGACTATAATAATTAAAAAACAGATATGCTGTAGTTATACAGAGTGTCCCGTAACTATCTGAATAAATGTATAGGCCTAGGCCTATATAGCATTATTTCTTGGGTCAAGATAAACATATTTTAATATAAAGTATAACTAACCTTGAATTATGATTAACAACAAATATTTACTATCACCTGTTTAAATATTTTTTAAAGTTGCTTTTACAGATGATTAAAAACACATGTACTATCTGCTGATTAAGCCAAGTATATAATTGAGTATAAATAATTGAGTGTTAAAGCAGTTTTCAAGGCTAGTGGGGTTGAGCCCTGATGGAATTTCTAAATAAAAATAGGCTTATGTGTTAAACAAGGACCCTAAGAATGTCCATGTACAATTTCAGCTCAGTGGGTACAGTAGTTTTTACGTGATTGAGTAACACACACACACACAGACAGACACCATTCGATTTTTGTATAGTAATATAAATTATATTATATATTACATAAAGCACTAACTATTATTATTCACCTTAGTATCAACAAGAGAGATTTGATAATAATTATTTATTTATAATTGTGTTTAAGTACAAAAAGCTTCATGTTTTTGATTTTACTCAAATAAAGACAATTCGAATTAACTTTTTTTATAAATGTTATATTTTAAAAATAAGCAACATCATATGAGTGATTTATTATATTTTATTAAATAAAAACTCTTCAAATTTTAATCGAAATTAAATAAACAAATAATGTTATTTAACTGTATCAAAGTAGAATCAATACTGGTAAAATATAAATACTGTGTGTAGATTCGTTTTGTCGCAGGAAAACATTGTAACAGATCTCTTAGGGAATTGTTTTCATCTGAAGGCGATACAAATTAATTTTTTACATAAACTGTATAATATTCCATTTTAAAAATTTAGGCCTGTATTCTTGGATATGTTCAACTACAAAGATTGTATCAGGTATCAAATATAATGTTTATTAAACCATCATTGAGGCAATGACCGCTGTAAATCATCATCAAGGGTATTTCTATAAATAATTTTACACTCCAATTATTTAAAGAAGAATCTGCGCAAAGCTATCGAAGCTTGAACAACTTTAAATAAGCTGCTGCAACGTTGCACATTGGTATTTTATTCTCACCTCAATTATTAATGCCCTCTCTTTTATACTGCTCTAGCGATGTCGTGTCCTGTAAACGTAAAAAGTTAGCGGCAAACCGTACACGTATATATCACAGCCTATTCTTTCCCGCCAACAAGTGTGACGTCATAGGTGACTGCGAGACCGATAGTATTTTTACTGATCGTCTTATTTTTAAACTACTCTATATATTTTTGGTAATAACATATAAAGCTTCGTAATCGTGTAAAGATCATGATAAGACAAAAACATTTAAGAAATAATCTTTATCTTCCAAATATATGTGGGGGTGCCCTTGACCGCCTTAATGGGGTGGATTACCAGTGACCGATATACCCGGCGTAGCCAGGTATATATATATATATATATATATAATACATACTATATCTCGAGTGGTAACGGTCGCGAATTCAATGCTTTTTCCCCAAGCAAAAAGTGCCCAACGCCGCTAAAGAAGTTTTCACTTCAATAAGTTATTTGAAGTCTTTAATACACGATTAAAATAAATTTATTACTATGATTTCTAAGTAGGAAATTCATATGAAGCTTATTAGTAAAGGTGAATGTATGACAGTAATATATAGGCAATCTCTTGGCTATATCCGGAATGTGCTGAAATTCATTCCGAAAAATTAAATAACGAAAACAAATTTAAAAACCTAATAAGACATTCAAAGTTATTTTGACTAACACAAACTTTAGAAAATAGTATATTGGTATCTAATCAGAGAGCAATGTAAACATATTTCCAAATAATTAATTGTTAATTCATAATTTGTGTGCTATTTCTAAGAGTAATAATGCAATATTTAGAACTGTTACTTCGGTTCGAATTAAAATGCCGAAGTATTAAAATCCGCAGAAAATTCTAAAAATTATACCTACCCCTACTTTTTATTACTTTTCTTGAGGTTTTCGAGGTCTCTGAACATGATAAAGCAATACACAATTTTGTGTAAGTGTGACTGTCTGTGGATACTATATATTATATGACTCACAGACGTCGTAGAAAACTTCTAGCGGTGCCAAAATCTTCGTAATTTTATTGCGGAGAGTGGAAAACCATTTGAAATTTCTAGCGAGACAGCAACATGATGTGCGTGACAAAATCTTGGCATTTTGAGTATTGAAAAAATACTAGCCGAAACTCGAAAAAGTGTGCCATCTTTTCATCTTGTTCTTTATGAAGTTTGATTCCATATAACTTATTAACTAAGTTAAATAATTTCGTGGTTGGACATTTATATGCTTACCCCAAAAAGGTGAAAATAAGTTTAAGTTGTTTTATAATCTTACGGATATCCTGTATACATGTCCTATATTTGCATTTGTATTATCAAGTGCATTCAAAAACACCTTATTCGTGTATCACCTTCAAAAGCAATAGAAACTGAGATATTGCATTGTAGTAAAAACTTTTAACCAACCCTATATTAATCAAAATAAAAGTATTGCATATATAAAGACAAAATGTTATACATGAGTGTTCCTGTGGGTAGTACGATTAGCACTTTTAAATTGAAATTATATATAAATAAAACATGAATTAAGGAATACAATCAAATTACGTTAAATTTACTAATATTTTAAACTTCGGCTCTTTTTCTTAATTTATGCCACCTAATAGGTAGTATATTTATTGATACTACAACTGATCTTTACTATGTTTTAAGTGACAACTCGTGTATGGAAATTGTAATTGTTTGGTTGAAAGTTCTTCTGGATACGTTTCAAAAGAGTTTTTGAGATAATTTCAATATTATAAATCAAAATGGAATGTAATTTTAAAATGTTTATGAATTATTGTAATGTCAAACAAAATGCAGCAACTTTCAAAATAGGATTGGTTCTTTATTATGTGCTTCCAACATAATAAATGTATTTCCTTACAATTGTATGGTTATTATAACTTTCATATTTTTATTGTTAATTTAATTTTAGTACCAGAATCTTTTGTTGCCTATATTTTTTAAACTAAATGCGTCAAGATATAAAACAAATATATATGTATTGTACACAGTAGCGGCGATAGGGGGCCCGCGAGCTGGGGGCCCGTGAGCCTTGACCGGGTTTTTAAATAAGCATTGTCAAAAATTACTAAAATAAGCTAAATGTTTGCAGACATGATTGTGCATCCAAAACTGCAATAACCATTATTTTTTAAAGAGCAGAAAGAAGCTTTTCAAAATTAAAGCTTATCAAGAATTTTTTTAGAAGTTCTATGAGTAAATCAAGACTTAGTGATCTGGCGAACCTCAGTATTGAACAACAGGAAACGCGAAAAATTAATGTAAATAAAATTGTGGAAGAGTTTCTTCTTTTAAAAAACGCAGATTAGGCCAACTTCAATAACTCAGTGTGTATGTGGCTGTAAAACTATAATAAACTGTCTCTACTGAGAGTATTTAAATTATTCAACCATAATTTATTTTAATATTAAGGCTCGGCTCTCCACATTCAAAACTACGATATTGCGTACCAATTTCAATGTTAAATAACCAAAACATACCTTCACTATTAAGCATATTTTTGTGCTGTTTTTGTTAAAAAACGAAAGCTGTATTTTTTTTCTTAAAGTAAAATAGATTGTGGGTGTTGATTGCTAAGGATTTTTGCAATATCTCTTTTTGCAACTGAGTAAAAGTTTTATAAAGTTTACTATTTTTTACTATTTATATCAGACGTTTATGAAAACAATAAAACGGTTTCTGAAAATGTATTCGGCAATCGACATCCGCATATGACAGTACTTCAAAATGAAACCAAATTTTTAAATTTATTCCACGAATTAACGGAAAAAAATGACTTATTCTGTAGCATTGCTCTTATGGGAATAAGATTCAATATGGCGGGCAGGGAAGCGCCCCCTTAAGTGATCTAGTGATTGTGTAAATAGTCGTTCAATTACCTAAATAACTTATAAACGATTACCATACAATGAACAAAACTACAAAATACTCAGTTTAAAGCATTGGCATTGGATAAACAAAGGACACGAGATAATCCGAAAAGTATATACTAGAAAGTGACCCGTGCAGTTTCATAATCTTATATAAATTGATAATAAGTGACATATTTACAGCCATGAAAACATAATCACTTGCATTTTTCTAATTATACTAATTTATTTGTTATAATAATTATCTAATCTCATTAATACTATTACTGCTACATTTAAGAGAAATACAAATCTTATTACTATACGTTTTTATGACGAAAATTAGTTAAAACCAATAAGAGTGTTTTAGACCAGTTAAAATCGTACTATAAGGCTAACAATACATATTTCTTTGTATGAAATATAAATTATTTTACTTATTGAATTTACTTTAATTAAAATATTTAACATATTATGTAATAATTATCTCATGTCTCAGTAGTAGGTTTTTGATTCGTTATTGGAGCGCGAGTGTAAGAATAACGTAGGCCTATACAAAAATTGTATATTTTATTTTATATCGGTTATCCTTTAGGCCGAAAACTATTTATCATGGCGTTCGTGCAGTAAAGGAAATGTCGGGTCATATGCCTCGGTTAATGGTAAATTAACCCGTTCACTCGTCAATAGTAATAATGGTTTTAAATATATTATAGGGGGAGGGGGGCTCGATGAACAAACTTGCAGAGGGGCCCGCGGGTTCTTATCGCCGCCACTGATTTTAAATTGTTCAGTACATAACAAACGCAGTGTAATCAATTAAATTTTAAATCAAAATTAAATTAACAATAATCCATGTAAATTTATTATATAACGGATAAGGTTTTGTATTTCTCCTCTCCCAAAACAAAATAAGTCAAGTGTCTAATATGAATAATTGTCTCATTCTAACATTTTAAAGTTTATAACCACTTAAATTGTTTTAGTAAATCTATATCAAAATATCATTTTTGTTTCAAATACTAAAACTTATTGGTTCGCTAATTTGTCACAGTAATATGGAAAAAAATACATATTTTAAATTATTTCTTATAACTCTTATAACGAAGCTATATATTTCCTTAAAACTTTATCTTACACCTCACAAAATTTCCTTACAAATTACAAAATCAATACTAGTTATAAAATAATTATTACATTTAAGTTTTAGAGAGTTGTACTAATTTAAAAAATGTGTATATTGTTTAATACAATTGTATATTATTCAGTAATCAGCAATTAAGAATATGTTATAATTGCATAAGGTGCATAGAATAGAGAATTTCTAAATACATAGTTTTATTGTGTAATAACAACAATAATAGTAAACGGTACTACCACAAAAGTAATAGTATAATTTACACAAATTATACATCAAATTGTACACATTTAATTTATGCATTTAAAATGATTTGTATAATAATAATCAATGTTATTTAAACCAATTTATTTTTATAATTATTAAAACAAATAAAAAGGTTTACTTTGTACTGTAAAGTACGGACGTGTACACCGCTCAAAAGATTACAATGTACTTTAGTGTTCGGTGAAAATTTTTACTTTTTCAGAACCTTAACACCATCGATACTGCGTCGATCGAGGTATGCAATACCGACAAATTCAATTCAATGTACTCCTAACCAGAGTTACGGAACCCATAAAAACGAATACCTTTCTTACCGACTTCTTTAGTATAAAAAAGAGAAGTTTATAAAACTGATTTAAAAATAGTTTTTTGTTTAATTTACATTGATATTGTAGAACATAAAATAACACCGATGAACAGATAAGGTTAACTATTTGTCTACTTATGTTGCTGCAGTAGTTTATCTAAATTTAAAATCCTAACTTATAACGTATATACAACTGTTGCAATTAAATTAAAAGTTGTGTGATTGTATTTCTTATAGTAAAGTTATAAACTATATTTACATTTTTGTTTAGCGTATAACAGCATAATGGTAGCCTATGGTTAGAATTTATTATGCAAAGAGGCTACGCCCTAAATACATGGATTGTTATTTACTGTTTATACATTTAAACCACAACATTTTTTATATTTGAAATCTCCTGCTTACAGCGGCATACTCCAATGTATGGATCGTACTTAATTTACAAAGTGTATCCGCCTTAAGTAAAAAGCATGTTACGTACAGTTTCAATGATATAATATGTAAACTCTTTTAATAATGGCATCAAGAATGTTGTGTTAAAGGCAACCAAGTAAAGCAGTGCAATTAAGGCACTATATTAATCAGCAAGCAAAAGGAGAAACGTGGCGAGTTAGGCAATATGTTAGCATTATATATACCTTTATAAAATTTGTTATTATAATTAATTATCATAAACCTCTCGCAAATACATACTAAACAGATTTAAGCTTATGAACAACCAAGCAAACTTATTACAACCACTCCTAGTTAGGTCCGAGATTTTTAAGAGCTGGTCTACCAACAGTAGTGGTAAGTGGATCTACGGAATACACTGACCTGATACAACACAACGTCTACACGCACCTAGGGACTGCTCCCTCTGAGCATGTCCGCCCCACAAGGGGACAAGGTCCATCAGGGCCAAAATCCCCTAATTCAATCCAACGGTAGGAGTTCACTGGTGATCCCTCCTCAATTGGCCAACGGTTTTGGTCAAGCCACTAGGTTCGACAATCTGGCGGACAGTAATGCCGATGCAAACGGCCCTTTTAAGGACCTAGCCTCTAAATCAAAATCAGTCGAGGAAAACGGCCCTTTTCAGGACCAAAACTCAAATTCAATATCTCTCACTGCCCAGCCAATCTCTGTAGAAGTCAACGGCCCTTTTAAAAACCAACCTTCTACGTCCAAAAATGGACAGTCTGATAACAACTTTCAATTAGTCAGCCGAAAACGGCAAAACATTAATGCATCTCAAGAAAATCTTTCAGGCTTCCAATCTGACAATAGCAGCCAATCAGCTTCAGCTTCAAAGCCAGTTTTCAGCCCAAAGGAAAGGTTCCACCAATCATCCTATAAAATGCTAAGAATTTACAATCAATCTTTCACGAGCTAAACAGATCCACTGGCGGTCAGCTAGAAGTTAGCTGCCGCGGAAACAGCTTCAGGATTATTCCTAAACCATCGACCAGTTTCGAACCTGTCAGGCAACGCTTCTAAATCTAGGGGCTCATTTCAGAGCAGGAAGTGAAGGTTGTGCTAAAGGGTATCCCTCACACTACTTCTCCAAGTGATATTATCCAGGATCTGGAACTCAGGGGTTTAACTCCAACATCTTGCACCCCCATCACCAACTCACAGAAACAACCAATTAATGTGTTTCTGATTTCACTCAAGAGAACAGCTCTTGTCCGCGCCGTGTACGCCATTACACACATGTTTTACATGAAGGTGACTGTGGACAATTATCATCCTAAATCAGCTGTAGCTCAGTGCTACAAATGCCAGCGGTTTGGGCACAGTTCCCTAAACTGCCATCTACAGGCTCGCTGTCTGAAGTGTGCTGGAGAGCACGACAGGACAGAGTGTCCCAAATCCCGGAAGGATCCTCCTAAGTGTGTTAACTGCGGGGGAAACACCCTTCAAACTACAGAGGATGTCCCGCGTACGCGGAGCACTTCAGTAGGAACAAGGGTGTTCACCAACGCAGGGCCCCCACTGGGCGCATCCCTAATCCACAGCCACCGCCTTCTACAATTGCACCCATGCCTCCGCCACCACCCCCACATCAACCATCAACTTCAACATCGTTTCGGACGATGAATCTCCAATGGAGATCCAGCCAACCCCTCCAGTCACCAATGTCACCAACAAATCGTACGCCATAGCTACGATGGCGGCACCAAAGGCACAACGGGCCCCTAAAAAGGCTCCTGCTGCCACATAAAGAATTCCACAAAAGAAAGTGGTAGCCATTCCCCCCCCCCCTTCAAAACCGGTAGTGCCCCAAAAATTACACCTACCACAGCCACGACATCTCCAAAAGCGGAATCACCTGACTCCGTCCTCAGATTTCTTCAAAACATCACGACCGCTGATGTACTCATTTGGATCCAAGAGATCCTCCCCAAACTCCTAACGGAGAACGATACTAAAACAATTATCATAACTATACTAACTTCCCTAGTTGCCCTATTCGCGAAATGGATAGACAACTGAAAATTCTCGCATGGAATGCCAGTAGAGTCCTCAATCGTAAATATGAACTCCGAAACTTCCTCAAAGAAAGAAACATAGATATTGCTCTAATATCAGAAACTTGCCTCCGACCATCCAATCACTTCAACATTCCATGCTATACGACCCATCGTACAGATCGTCCTAATAGTCAAGCTCGTAATGCCGGGGTGGAACGGCCTTACTGGTTCACAGACGGATCGTTCATCAAACGATTCCTAACGATCCACTATCTGACATCGAAAATCAAGTGACCCATCTCCGAACTATCAGCATTAAACTCCAGTGCTTACACTTCCCCTACAACTGGGACTAAGGCTGGACTCCCTCCTTCATTAAAGACGAACTGGACAAGAAAAAAAAACTTCGCCAAAATTGGCAATTTTCGCGAGCACCCTCTGACAAGAAGCTGTTCAATGCCCAAACCCAAATAGTAAAGTCGCTACTATCCACCCATACTGAGGATTAATGGGACCTATTCCTATTACCAGTAACTCCAGAAAACGGGTCCCTTTGGAAACTAAATCGCCAGCTCCTAGCAATAAAAACACCAAATCACCCTCTTCATGGGCGTAATGGAGTAGTCTACACACCCACGGACAGAGCTGAATCACTCGCTGATTCACTCCAAGACCAATTCACTCCAAATGTACGTATCTATGATGATGACCACATAGAACATGTGGCAAATTTTCTTGACAAATATCTTGCTTGTCCCATGGGACCTCTCCCCGACCCTTTCATATGCGACCAGGTAGCCAATCTCATTAGTAAACTCCCTACAGGTAAAGCACCTGACACAGACAACGTGAGCAACACCGCGCTTTGCAACATCACATGTACTACGGTAGCAATCATAACAAATATCTTCAATGGAATCATGCGAACAGGTCACTTCCCTTCATCATGGAAAAGAGCCAACATAATCACAATTCCCAAACCCGGAAAATCTCCTCCTGAGTCATTCGTCTTGAGCAATTTGGCTTTCAAAGTGAACATTCCACAACATTCCAACTTGTAAAAGTTCTCAACGACCTTTCTGATGTCTTCAACGCTAAAAACCAATCTATTGCAGTGATCCTGGACATATCAAAAGCTTTTGATAAAGTATGGCACGAAAGCCTGCTTTACAAACTAGCTCGCAGCCTACTTCTTCCATGCTATGTACATCTCATAAGCTCATACCTCGACAACAGATGGTTCCAGGTTGCTGTACACTTTCCACTCCTAGACCCATCGAGGCAGGAGTTCCCTAAGGCTCAGTTCTTGGTCCATTGCTGTACCTTCTGTACACTAACGATATTCGAGTCACCCCCAAAGTATCTCTGCGACTATATGCTGATGACGCTATGTTCTACTACAGAACTCTGAACCTGGAATATGGCTCTTCGGATGCCCAACAGCAGCCAGAACAGTTGGATGCCCTAGAGCCGTGGCTCATGATGTGGAGAACTGCTGTGAACACACACAAAAAGCAAGCCATCCAATTTTCTTCACTACGTAGATCTCCTAAAGTCCAATTGACTCTTAACAAATCACCCATAACATGAACACCCGCAAAGTCAGATACCTTGGAATCACGCTTGATTCTAAATTAAACCTGTCCCCTCACGTCCAGCAAACTCTGTCATGGGCTAAATCTGTCCGTGGCAGACTCGTTCCAGTCATACACGCCAAGAGCCCTCTACCACTTCATATCAGATTGTCCATGTACAATATAAAACATACATCAGACCATTACTTACGTACGCAGCTCCAGCTTGGTACTCTCTACTATTTGTTTCTTGGAAGAAAAAGCTGGACTCCTTCCAGAACAAAACTCTCCGTTGGATCAACAACTCCCCATGGTACGTATCGAACGTCACCATCTCTCAAGGGCACAAAATCCCCACACTCGAGGACTTCATCCAAAAACTAGCAAATAGAGTCAAACACAGAGCCGAAGGGTCTCGATTCACTGACATCCAACAAATCATCACTGACACTGCACCTCCGCAGGTCAGAAGAAAACGTCCTATATGTCTGGTTTACGAACCACAATAAGTATAAAAAAATACCAAGCTCAACTCTAAACACCATATACTTTCGTAGCCAATCCCAGCGTATTCCATAGATTCACCATCTCGTTCTTACTCAATAATAAAGTCACTTTTCAGTTTCAGACTAGCAACCATTATTCTTAAAACAGATGCTGTCCTTAACCGAGACTACGATCTCGCCCATTTGCAAGTATTTTTACGGGGTCATTTATCACACATTTATTCTTATTGTAAACTATAGCCCTGCATTCCGGATCCGTGTCCGACGGACTTGTATGGGTCCAGGTAAGGACGACGGAATGGAATGAATTGTGGACATGAATCACGTGGTTGTATACAATCCAATCGGAGTGTATTGCGGACATGAATCCAATCCATTCCAGTCTGTACTGCAACCAGGCTAGGATTTTATTTTGTAGCTTACGTAGAAATCTATAACATTGTTAAAAAAATTGAAAAGTCCTCTTTGTGATGGTACTATTAATTTTTTCTGTTAATAAACCCCGTTTTTCTATGTTCAATAAAAACTGTTCATTTCTTTTTTTAAACCCTGTATAAACAAAAACAGAAAACCTTTATTAATTGATTTTATTTGAATTGTGTGTGTACATTAATCAATTCTCGAGCTGAACCATTTTTTCGTATATCATGGTTTTCTCTTATTCAAATCAGATTTTTCATAGCGTCCTCTCCTGGGTAGCTTATGTTATGTTATAGGGCCTATTCAACTTGGTGCAGTTAAATAAATGTTTTATTTTTTAATCATTGCTGTTGGCCTATCTCAAATAGTGTCGATATAAATCCATTTGAAATGTAAAATGGCTATGTCTATACATGCTCTTTCACGGGTGCTTCACGGTAATGTAAAACTTACATGTAATGTAAGGTGGAGTCGTTAACCATAAACGTCATGGTCATCAAATATGTAACATTTATGACGCCATGTTGAATTGGAACTACATAAAGCAGTTTGAAGTTAGTTTTTCGTTTTATACTATAGTATATATTGTGTGAATAATAAACAAGTTTGCTTGTTTATTATTAGGCCACATTGAGCCTGTTCTGTGCAATAAGTATTTAACATGACGTTATCTATATCATGAAGTACCAATTGTGACAATTACATGTTCATTACGTCATTGGTAACGTTTAGTTTATTACTACAAATAATTAACACTAACAAATAAAAAGAATTACAACAAAAACACATTTTATTATAATTATTAATTAAGTTATACAAGATTAACATTAAAAATAATACATTAGTAGGCCTATGTGCAGTATTTTAAAAAAGATAAAAAAGTGTTTAAACACAAATTTAAATAACGCTAAAATGGTAAAGTACATCAAAGTTATCACTAAGAAAAATAGTAAAATCAATTCGTAAATTAGTCAGACTTAGGCTACAGATACGTCATAACAAGTCCAGTGTTCCAACCGTAATATTAGAAGCAAATATTTACTTGACTATTGAAACGTGAAATAAAACAAAGAGACTACTTTTCAAAAGTTGTATTTTACCCATATTGTTGTGTTCAAGCTGAAAGACCCACTCTTACCTGAGTAAGAATGTGTTATGTGTGTTGAGTGTGGGTGTTTATTTATTATAGGGGACAGAACGACGAACATACGACTCAGTTAATGAGGTACGGAGTGCAAGAAATGTAGTAAATTAAAAAAGAACACGAAAAGAATACGGTATAACCAATGTAATACCAATGCAACAAAACCAATAAAGGGAGCAGTTTTATAAAATAACGTAGATTATTGTTTACGAATAGAATATGTCCTGGTAACAAGAATGAACTTAGAACTTAGGTAATAGAATAAAAATAGTAAGCCACCGCGAAAAATCACAGGTATATTCATTTAAATCCGCATCAGAAATTTAAAACACTATTTAAAACAATACTATTTAAAAACAACAGACTTTATCTAGGCCTGTTTTTTTTACAACAGACTTTATCTAACTATGCTGACGGGAATTTTTAACTCAGTAAATGCATAGATCATGAATAGGTAATAAATAGATCTTGCATCCATACGGCAGCAGTGTGGCGAAAATTAGGTTGTCGGGAAAATAGTGCATGATCGCGCCGCGAGGTAGCGCTAGGGAGAAATCATTGGTAGCATTGGTGTTTCACACAGCTTCCGTCGTTTCCCCAATAGATAGGGCCACTATCGTCGAATTTCCAGTGGAACGAAATATTGCATTAGATCGAAGTTCTATTAGGTTATCCAAATACAATGGTAAATGTGTACAATTATAAAGGATTATAAAACTGTAGGCATATTTGTTAAAATGTTGTATTTATATACGTTAGATTGCTATTATTTCATATTGATATATCAAATGAATTAGAAGATGTTACTGTTATAATGAAGAAAATAATAATCTAATATTATGTTTAAATGTTATACAAAGATGTAGCCTACGAATGTTTCCAAAGTTAAACGAATATGTATCTCTTCTTTAAATTTAATTTGTATAAACAAATATATTGATGATAAAAGATTGTATTATTCATTTTATAACATCAAAGCAAATTTTATAACGTATTATAGCATAAATACGATCTTATTTAAAAAATTAAATTAATAAAAACAGAACTATGTTTAAAATTATAAACGCATAACCCCAAAGTGACCATATAACCGTATAGTCTAGGCAGGGGTTTGTTTAAGTATTACAGATGAAGTGTGAAATCTGTTATAATATGAAAGCTGTTATATTATATGTTACTCACGTACATACGGACGTACACTCGCTTTTATAGGAGTTGATTGGTCTTCTTGTTATTGATAGTGTAGTCATTGGTATGGTGTTGGTGAGTGTTGGGAATTCACGGCCCTTATCGTATGTGCGTGAGGCCTACCCTATAATAATGTTGTTAGTGTTAAGTCTTCAGCTTTTCTTCTTCAGTAGTTTGAAGAAAAATGTGAGCAGTATGTATGTATGCTTTAGACTGAAGTTCAACAATCAAAAACACCAATAAGATGCATTTGGGATGCTATAGAAATTTATTAACAGCGACAATTAGTAGTTTATCTATTGTTACAATTTATAAATTTTAATGTTACTTTATATAATAATATTTATATTTATTTCATAATAATAATAATCGACAACGCAGCTGAACCAATGACGTGAGTTGAGAAAATTTTCAAAATTAAGTTCATATGTTTTATGGTTTCAACCAACTATTTGTGAAATAGGTCTACTCACGAAGACGTTGAATAATAGAATTTGTTTGCACCTCAGTAGCCAGCCCCGTCTCACTGCCTGCTTCGTTCCGCTCGAAGTGGAAAAACCCGCTTTGCGAGTTTGCACCTCGACCTTGTGGCCTAGGATTTCGGACTGCTTCTCACTTCACGAGTTTGCAACCTGGCCGTCGGCCTTGTAAGAGAAGCTTCCCCATGGTTTACCCAATATTTTACGTTTTTATCGATTTTGGGCGAACCAAACAAGCTACAAGGACGTGTAAAAATAAAAAATGAGCAGAATAATCTCCTATATTATTATTTTTAACTTAAATGCAAAAAAATCTAAAAAATATTTAACAAACTTATTTCCCATAAAAAAGTGCTTCCGATTGATAAATTTGTTTGATTAACGAACTCGTACGAGCCACTTAGAAAACCAAAGTATGAACCAAATTTGGACCAAATCGGTCGTAAAATTCGGCTGCCTAAATGCGAACACATACATATAACTTATACAGGGTGTTCGGAAAGTCTGGAAACGGTTTAATATTTGGTATATAAGGAAAATTTGAAAGTAGATGTGATTGAGGAACCTACTCTATGTAAAAATACTATTTTACAAAGATTTAAAAAAATGTATCCGCCATCTTGGATCCGCCATTTTGAATGTAACTTTGTTTTTTTAAATGAGAAGGTGGTCATGTGATACATCATTTTGATGTAGAATTTTGAGAGAAAACCAATGATGAAATTTGAACATCTATATCTTTAACCGATTAAAAATAACGGCAAAACAACAACGAAATCGTGTTTTCCGATTTTGCCCCATTTTGCTGTACTATTATTTGTTTTATATTTATTATTATTATTTTAGGATTCAGAATTAAATAAGCTTTCAAACGATATGCTACATAATGGTACTTGGGAGTATTTCATATTTTTGAGTTACAGCCATTTTTATTTTTACTAAATTGACTTCGAGTGGTTCAACCAAATATCGTTATGTGGCATATCGTTTGAAAGCTTATTTAATTCTGAATCCAAAAATAATAATAATAAATATTAAAAAATAATAGTACAGCAAAATGGGGCAAAACCGGAAAACACGATTTTGTAGTTTTTTTGCCACCATTTTTAATGGGTAAAAGATATGGATGTTCAAATTTCACCATTAGTTTTTCTAAAAATTCTACATCGAAATGATGTATCATAGACCACCTTCTCATAAAAAAAAACAAAGTTACATTAAAAATGGTGGATAATTTTTTTTAAATCTTATTAAAATAGTATTTTTACATAGAGTAGGTCCCTCAATCACATCTATCTTCAAATTTTCCTTATATACCAAATATTAAACCGTTTCCAGACTTTCCGAACACCCTGTATATAATAAACCATTTGTCTAATTTGGATTTATAATTTGTTCATGTTCTTTTCAGGGTTTATTATTTAAAATTTATAAAATATAGGCCTACTTTAAAATTTGTATTATAAAATGACTGGTATTAATCCATTCATCCAAAGGTAAGTGCAGTCGTGCAGTCGAATGTTTGATCAAATAAATTTAAAATAAAGTAAGCTGTAAGCTGTATTTATGTACAATAAAGAGACTGTACACAATAATATATCAAGAACAGTATCGCAAAACACCTAAGAATGAAACTACTTCATGTTTGAACAAAACATTTCCACCATTGATTTTTATATCAACTACGCATGACATATTAATTCAAACCGATAAACCTTTAAATTATTCATTTATTTTTATGAGAAGTCTCTACCTACTGAATAAAATAGTAATCGATTTTCTCTGTAATATGAAAATTTTATTACATCTGCATTTCACAGATGATGTATATTACTTAAAAGTTTTATGTTTAGAACCCATCTGTTACATTTATTACATACATAAATGTATTTCCCTACAGGTTTATATTTATTATAAATTTTCATATTATTATTGTAAATTTAATTTTACTACAGATTCTTTTGTTGTCTATATTTTTTAAACTAGATGGGGCAAGGAAAACACAAAAAATGTATGTTTATTGTATAGTAAATAACAAACGCAGTCTAATCAATTGAGTTTTAAAACTAAATTAAATGGGTATATCTATATATATGTATATATAAAATCGAAAACCAACTCACTGACTGACTGATAACAGTATCTCAAAAACCATACCCCGTAGGAACTTGAAATTTGGTACACATATTTGTCATAGGCACTAGAGGCGCATTAAGAAATAATTTTAAAATATTTGGAATGTAAAGGTTGAAACAACCACTAAAAAAATGAATACTGTTTGTTATATATCTCAAAGACCCTATCTCCTAGGAACGTGAAATTTGGTACACACATTTTTAATAGGAGCTAGAGGGTCACTAGGTACCGGTAATGATTTCAATATATTTGGTCTGTAAAGGTTGAAACAACCCCTAAAACAAAAAATATTGTTTCTTATATATTTCAAAAACCCTACCGCGTAGGAACGTGAAATGTGATGCACGTATTTGTCATAGGCGCTAGAGGTGAACTAAGAAAGGATTTTAAAATATTTGGCCTGTAAGGGTTGAAAAACCCCTAAAACAAAAGACATTTTTTGTTTTACCTTCCTAAAAGCTAGAAAGCTAAAAATGTTTACATTTATTTCTTACGAGATACATATAAACAAACTTAAACCAGTTTTAGATTTTAAAATGTTCTGCTAAGGGTTGAAAATTTAGTAACAACTCCTATAATTACAAATATTAATTTAATACCGTCAAGGATTGTAAAATATTTGGTACACAGATTACTCATAGGCGATAGAGGCGCACTATGATAATATTTTTAAATATTTGGCCTTTAAGAGTTGAAACATCCCCTAAAACAATAAATGATGTTTGTTTACTTTCTTTAAAGCTGCAATTTTGTACATTTATTTCTTGCAAAACACATATAAAAAATAATTGAGTTTTACATTTTGTTACGTGCTGCTAGGGGTGAAAATGTGATAACAACCCCTACAAACAATAAATATATATATTTATTCTTTCCTTAAAGCTAGAGAGCTGAAATTTTGTGCATTTATTTCTTATAAGATACAGTGAATGGGCGACCGAGCATTACTCGGTATTTTATTATTTTTATTGTTTTTTTTTAGGATACAACATTTTTTAGGATATGAATATTTTTTGAACTTACGTTTATATGAACTGTTTATCCTATACTCTAATACGAAATAAAAATACTTCAACAGATGTCGTTCTCCACAAAAACCTATCTTAAAGGTTAGTAATAAAAAAAAATTTAAGCTTGAAATCAGCTAATAATGGAAATAATATAGGAAACAGCTGATTACTGTTAACATTATAGTACATAAACATATGTAATGATTTTAAACTCCATAAGAAAAATGTTAAAAATTTTCAATTTTCAAATGAGTTGTTCAGAAAAATACGAGTTTTCCTGAGGTAGAGGTTTTTACCAATCGATTTTTTAGACCCAAAAGCCTTTAATCCCAAACTTTCAGCAAAATCCTTCCGCTGGATCTCGAGATTGCTCGTACAAACAAACAGATATTGCTCGTATTAGAGTATAGGAAAGGATATAAAAAATAAACCAGTTTTACATTATGTTAAGTGCTGATAAGGGTTGAAAATGTAATAACAACTCCTACAAACAATAAATATTAATTGGTATTCTTTTCTTAGCTGAAATTTGGCACTTATTAATCTTAAGAAAATATTTTTGACCTACGCTGATAAAAACACATATTAAAGGCGTATCTGGGTGATCTGCTAACATCCAGATAAGACTGTGACTTACCAGTCTGTAGATTTAGCTGTTGAAAAAAACCCCGCTCTTCACTCTGAATTTTTTTTTTTTTTTATTGATTTAATTTATTCAGCACACATAACTTGAGAGGACGATTGACGGGCAGCCAGTGAACAATAAATACCAAATTAATTGAAAATACATGTTATAATTCACTTCGTGAAATAATAGATGAATTAAAATGAGAAAAAACTATGACAATTAATTAATTACGAATCATGGTGATGCAAAAACAAATTCCCTGTAGCGAAGCACGGGTATTCAGCTAGTGTAATCATATAATGGATCAGGTTTTACATATCTCCTCTAGAAAAATAAACTTTGTTTCTAATATATGGATAGTAAGTAACTATCTTAAGTTTAGAACATCTATTACAAATTTGGAAAAAATGCCTAATATTTGCATATAAAACTATTTGAAATATATTTAAAGAATATACGAAGTATTTCTAAAATTAATGGTATACCTACTTTTCGGTATTAGTGTATTTATTTAGGTGAAATAATTTACACACTAAAGTAACTTGTCTTATGTTTTAATGGTTACAAAATCTCTGTACAATGTTCTAAATTGTTCAAAAAGTGAAATTAATCTTATTTTTTTAAGCAGAACTTAAATATTTTTTGAAAATATAACACTATCTATATAAATAAAAATGTACATGTGCGTTTGTTCAAAATCTATAATCTCCGAAATTTCTTCACCAAATGCTTTGAAATTTTTACACAATCTTGAATTTATATACTTTTTGAAAAAACTACAGTATGTAATAAACATAAAATCATCAACAAAAAATATACTCAATATTTAACAAAAATGTAAGTGCCATTACATATGTCCATTGACTGTAATAATAACAGTAGTCAGCTGTTTCCTATAAAGAGGTAAAATTTGTTTGTTTGTATGTAGGGGGTAATCTCTGGAACTACTGAACCGATTGAAAAAATAGTTTTACTAATAAAAAGCTACACTATTCCTGAATAACCTAGGCTAGAATTCATATTGATAAAGACATTTTTCATTTAAATATTTGTAAATTTAGTCTGAACAAATTCACAGGATCAAGTTGGACATTAAACCCATAACGTCTAACAGCTGTAATACCAATAAAATAAACAACATTATGAAAAACTAAAAAACGACAATTGAAAAATGAAACTTATTATATCATTCAAAACGTACTGTGCACAGATGTGCACAAAAACATTAATTATGAGTGTAGCCTATGTTGCCGTTAAGTAAGGTAAAATAAAGTAAACATAATTTTACGTTAGGCGTAATCTGATGAAGAACCAATACATATCTTGAATGTATTTACAATTATTGCCATAGCAACCAATTGAATAAAATACTGTAAAAGATAAAACTGTTGATTCAGATTTCCTGCTTAGTACAAAATATTAATATTTTAAGTTAAGCCTAGACTGAACCAACACATGATTCAACACACACAAACCAATCAAAATTTGCTTTATGGAATTTAAAAATAAGAAAAAAATAAGTTACATCCTTATTAAAAATAAATAAGACACATTATAATTTAATTGATATATACGGTAATTGCTAGTGAGTAACCAATATTAACAGCTGATTTCAAAATATGAAACAATTATTAAATAATTATAACTGCTGTTATAAAATATACGAAATAATTTAATTTGAACATTTAACATTATTTACCATCTTAGTTTTGAGATTATTATTAATCTACACTTTTATTACAAATAAAACATAATATAGCCTATGTTTTTAAAAAATTCCATCGGGGGTTGGCGTGCGGAACATGCAGGGTTCTCCCCTAGTTGGACGATAAAAACAAAATACAGACCAGGTTATACAAAAAGCAAAATTACGAAATAATATGGAAAATCTTGTTTCATTTAGAAGGTGCTACTTTAGTAGGTTCTCCACTTTAGTAGCATGTTTTTTGTTTTATGCCTTGTATTTTTAACACTATAAAAATACGTAAATTATTCGAAATGCGTAATTATATTTTTCACTTTCGTCAGTATTATGTTTTATTAACAATCAAATTTATTTGATTTGATTTTATATTTCTGAAGTTTTCCGAATTCGAAAGTATTTAAATAGAGTCAGCATGTACTATTCAAATTATGAACTTTGTACGTAAAGTTTTGCATTTACTTTCAATTACTCATCACTTAACTCGACCGATGGTATTTCAACCATGAGTATTGATTAGTGAAACGTCTTTTTACACAATTTCTTTATAATCTTGTGATACACTACTAATGAAACTTACAATAAGATGAGTGCAATTTACCTATTAGCCGTGAATTAAGAGCTTATGTAATTCATCAACAAATCTGTAAACAATCCCGCTAATAGCATAAATTATTTATGGTAATGCTAACATAATCAAGAAAATAATTTGAAAAATCAGAGATTAAAAATTCAAATTACGTTACAAAATGGCAGAGTTATATAAATGGTTAAACAAATTATATGTTATGTTTAATAATAAAGATTAAATCCTATGAGGAATAAACGTTTAATGGCAAATAAACCGCCGCACCTTGAAACATCACAGGCGGATTAATTAGATACACATCAGAAATACATCATTTATACAAAATACTATTTAAAAACAACACACTGTATGTAGGACTACCTAACTATGCTGACGTGGATTTTTAACTCGGTAAATTTGTACAATAATTATAAGGATTATAAAACTGTAGTCCTATTTGTTAAAACTTTGTATTTTAATATAGGTTATTATACAGGGTTTTACAAAAAGGTTGGACTGTCTATGTAGATTCATATTCTACATGCAAAAATAAGTAGAAAATGTAGTATAACATTTTTTCGATTTCGGCTTAGTTTAGCTGTAATCCGCCATTTTGTATTTTTTTTTTTTTTAATAATTAATAACTCAAAAGCCCTTGGAGATATTTTTATGAAACTTGGTATACACTATAACTCTATAGCTATAAACATTTACCAAAAATATTTTTGATCAGACTCATCAAATTTCTAAATGGGCCAGCTACAAAAATAACTAAACAAATTTTAAAATTTAAAAAAATGATGGTGTTAGGCTAATTTTGGTTGTTGTAGACAATTACCAAGAAATTATGTTTTTCGTTTTTTGTCGATAGCTCGGTTATCCTTTGACCTACTGAAACTATAAAAACAGCATTTTGTCTGTCGTTAAAAATGGAAAATATTTTTACTCTTGTACATTTTTTGTAAAGTTAATGGTTTTCAAGATATTCTAAGTTAAAAATTTGTAACGGCCGCCATTTTTAAAATTATAAAAATAAATTCTTTGTGTTTGGTAAACTTGTTAATCGTAACATATAAAATGCTTATTCCAAATTAGAACTCGATATCTTATCTATTTCAAGAGTTAGAGTGAGTTTTTGTACAAAAACAAAATGGCGGATTACGGCTAAACTAAGCCGAAATCGAAAAAATGTTATACTACATTTTCGACTTATTTTTGCATGTAGAATCTGAATCTTCATAGCCAGCCCAACCTTTTTGTTAACACCCTGTATATTTAAAGAAAGATAAGAATATTACCTTTTAACTACTTTTGATTTCATATTGATAGATCAAACGATTTATAAGTTATTATAATAGTGAAGAAATTAATAATCGAAAATGTTTATAGGAATATGTCCGAAGTTAAACGAACGAAGTTTATTTCTTCTTTAAATTTGTATAAACGAATATTTTGATGATAAAAGGTTGTATTTATACAGGGTGATTCAGTAAAGCGTAGCGGGCTATGCAGATTCAGATTCTACATGCAAAAATAAGTCAAAAATGTAGAATAAAATTTTTTTGATTTCGGCTTAGTTTAGCCGTATGCCGCCATTTTGTTTTTTTACAAAAACTCACTGTAACTCTGGGAATAGGTAAGATATCTACTGTGCCGTTATTTAAATAGCGCGCCACTAATTGAAGCAAAAAGCACACTGATTATCCTGAAAGTAAAATCTCTGCTTGATAAACTGAACGCCCGCAGCACCTAGCGGATAGAGAACGTAACTCAGAAACAGCTGATTACCAAGCCTGCTTGAAGCAGCGTCAAGCGCATGCGTAGATAAAGACTAGTTATGTAATCGTCTTTTAGTTGATCTCCCTTTGTTAATTGACTTTGAACTTTGAGACCTTCCTTCAGCCACAGACATAAAGAACTTGAAAACCGCATGGCGACGTGAACCTTTGCAAAATGCGAAGTTATACGAGAATTAGTTAATTTTTAAATCTAAAATAGTCTTTCGAAGGTGCGATAAAGAAATAAAAAAGAGAAGTTATGTCGCGAAGGTCATTCGCGAACGCCGAGTTTCGTTTCTTTAGTTAAACATGTGAATACGTTAAACACCTTGACATCAATTTTTGCCAGGTAACCATTTAAACCATTTCTTAATTATTTTTACCATCTGAGTTGCTATATTAATTTGTAATGTTGTAAATTTTAACTATAATTATATATCTGCCGACACAGAATAATTTTGTTAATCCATAAGTAAATTTAACCTATACAGCCATTTCTTTTAACCAAAGATACAGCCTATAAGCCTTCAGCAAATTTCAGTTTAAAATATAGTAGCCTTTTGTGCTAAATAAAGGAGAAACATGTTAGTAAAGCCATAGTCTCTGTTCAGATTTTTCTGTTATTAATTTTATAAAACAATATCTTACCATACAGTTTCTTGCACGAACAAACATTCAGTTTCTTGCACAATGTTACAATTCTGTTTTGCACATGCTTTTTTTTGCACTTAACCTTTTGGTTCTGAAACTAAAATTATGTTGTATTTTGTTTCATAGTTTACAACTGGTTCAACAATGACTCGCAAAATTGAATAAACTTAACTTTTTTGAACATTTGTGCCTTCAGAAGAACTATGAGTGTTAAAATACAAATTTGTGAAACTTCAGTGAATATTAATGGATAGTTATATATAATTTAAAATACTAATTACATGTTTGAAAATTAGATTTGATAAAGGCTGTATGTAAATTTCGTTTAATTAAATAACTTGGAAGGGGCCGCTAGCAAATTTTTCGAACCACAATCCTCAAAGGATTTCATTCCAAATTTAATAAAAGTTTTTTTTTAATTTATTATATGAGAGACGTCTCACTAAATTATTAAACGCCATTATTTTTAGTATTTAATTTCACTTAGTATTAAGGTTGGCCAACAAAACAAGAGTTATTAATAAATCCATGGTACTATATATTTAATTTTGTAATGTTGTGAAAAGGTAATAAATTGTAATAAATGTTGTATTATAAATGGGGAGGGTTTTTCTAATTTTACTTTAGGGGAGGGATCTTTTAAATATAATCAAAATCAATATTGTAAATGTAAACTTTTCTTAAATTTTCTTTTATAATTATAACTAAGGGCATATAAATTTTTATCTTTTACTTAAGGGTATGTAAATTTTTTGAATATCAGTTTACAGTTAAAGTAATAAACAAACTGTCTGTTATACGAATTGAATTTATTGTATTTCCTGTAAATAGCTAACTCAGGTGCTCAATATCAACTTTAAATAAGGTAAGGTTACAGATCTTTGCTGTACTTGGTAAACTTTTATTTCTTGTAGGATTGTATGTATTCCTTCGTCTTAGCCTAGCACGCATTCCAAATTGTCATCATAAATTCTTTAAAGGTGGTACACGACTTTAAATTTGGAATAAGCATTTTATATGTTACGATTAACCAGTGTACCAAACACAAAGAATTTATTTTTATAATTTTCAAAATGGCAGCCATTACAAATTTTTTACGTGGAATATCTTGAAAACCGTTAACTTTACAAAAAATGTACAAGAAACAAAATATTTTCCTTTTTTAACGACAGACAAAATACTTTTTTTTGTAGTTTCAGTAGGTCAAATGACAACCGAGTTATCGACAAAAAACATAATTTCTTGGTAATTGTCTACAACCGAATTACGACTAAACTAAGCCGAAATCGAAAAAGTGTTATACTACATTTTCGACTTACTTTTGCATGTAAAATCTGATAGCTTGCTAGAAAAATAACTACACAAATTATTCAATTTTAAAAAATTGTGGTTTTAGGCTAATTTTGGTTGTTGTAGACAATTACCAAGAAATTATGTTTTTTGTCGATAACTCGGTTATCCTTTGACCTACTGAAACTACAAAAAAAAAGCATTTTGTCTGGCGTTAAAAAAGGAAAATATTTTGTTTCTTGTACATTTTTTGTAAAGTTAACGGTTTTCAAGATATTCCACGTTAAAAATGTGTAACGGCCGCCATTTTGAAAATTATAAAAATAAATTCTTTGTGTTTGGTACACAGGTTAATCGTAACATATAAAATGCTTATTCCAAAAATGGAAGCCGATATCTTACCTACTTCCAGAGTTTCAGTGAGTTTTTGTAAAAAAATAAAATGGCGGATTACGGCTAAACTAAGCTGAAATCGAAAAAATGTTATTTTACATTTTCGACTTATTTTTGCATGTAGAATCTGAATCTGCATAGCCCGCTACGCTTTACTGAATCACCCTGTATACAGTTTAATACCTCAAAGCATATATTAAAAAGTATTATAACATACATTAGTTCTATAACTCATACTAAAAAAAACTACTTTATAAGAAATTACAATAATTAAAGTTGTAAACATAACCCCAAAGTATATCCTACACTGGGTTTGTTTACTACACATGAAGGGTGAAATCAGCTGTTATATTATATGTTACTCACGTACGTACGTATGTACGTACGGACGTACACTCGATTTTATAGGAGTTTATGATTACTTATGTAAAAAAAGAATGGTGATTTAAATTAAAATTCGGTACTTAAGCTGTCCCTAGCAAATTGTGATTTAGTTTTATCTTTGCTAGGATCTAAGATGGAAAAAACCATTATCATTGGCCCTTTCTGATCTGAATTGAGGCCATGTACATTTTTCAACTTATTATTATATAACAAAAAAACTACCTACTTTACACAATATTTAATGCGACGCATCCTGGAGGAGACCACAGTGACAGAGTCCCGACTTTCTCAGAGCAAAAGACCTCAGTTTATCGGCGAAGAGACCGTGACCATTATAAGAACAATGTTTTATTTTAATTGTTATAAAATATCCAATATCTTATTAATTAAAATGCTTTAGAACTTAATTGAATTATGAGCATTTTCATCCACCCGTGCAAGGCCATTGTTTATACTTTTTGCTACACGGTAAAGTGACAATAATGGCATAAATTACCAATGTAGGATTTGAAACATACACTAGAATTGCCTAAGTTTTCGCCATTTTGACACAGACAAACATAATTGCTCAAATATGTTTTTCAACCTAGGCCTAGCAAAGATAACATTCAACCAAAATGTAGTTTTAATTACTTTAGCAGATTTCTTAATATTATTTTTAAAGTAAAATTTACATACAGACAGACACACGGTAAATGAACCAAAATATACCCATGGTTATAATATGACGTTTTACTTTTCTTTTAACTCAAGGAACAATATGATTTATAATAATTTTTTCTTTTTCTTTTTTTTTACGTTACAGTTGTAATTCTATTAAAACTTATAAATAGCAAATAATGGTACTAAATAGTAATTATATTGTTTAGCTTTTTATTAGATCTTTTGACCTTCTCCATTTCGTTCTATTTAGTGGGTTCAAAAATAATGTTTACCTACATTATCAAATTTCATGTTTTTTTTACATTCTGCCAAACATGTTTGACAAAGTTATAATAGTTTAATATTTTCCTTTATTTATATTAAATGCAATTTTAATAAGTAAAGCATTAATATATTTTTTTTAAATTGAACTTATGGATTATATGCTTCTGTAAAGTGATGCAGTAACAGTAGTCTCTTGCTACAAATAGGTTTACAATCTATATTGTCGTTTGATATCTTACTCCTTGGCCACCCTGTGGACCTACTTATATATTGGAATCAGTTATTATGTGTTATTTCATCGCATTCTTAGGTTTCTTGTATATATTGGCTCTACATGGTCATTATCAATGCTTATAATATTGTGTTTATACTTGTAAATGTCTTGCAAAATTCACTATAATTGTTTATTTTAAAGTAAATTTATTTTTTCCTACAAAATATGACTATTTACAGACTATTTTTTCTCTAAAATTATAATCCCATCATACATGTTATTAAAACCATGGTTCTTTTGTAATTTAACTTCAAACAATTTAATAGCCTCTACTTTAGGACCACTCGATGATAATATACACAACAATTTTTGAACTACTAGATAATAGCACCAAATTTTATTAAAACATTTAGTCTCGTATAAAACTCCTCTAGTCTCGTGGATGATAGATGCACATACGGATGAAAAACTGTAAACGTAACTCAATACACCAAACCTCTCACAGATAGAACGTATACGTTTTTTAAGTTAAGTAACTCACTGTAATGTACTAACTTATCACAGTTGCTTTTATAACAGGTAACATAATTTTTGGACGCTCGGCTTTGCTGGGCAATAAACATGATTCTAACACAATACACATATGTTCAACAAAACTAAAATTGTGCCTGATTTGAGAAAATACTTCATGACACAAAGACAGTGTCAATGCCATCTTGATAGTACCATTGTATTTGGATAACCTAATAGAACTCCGATCCAATGCAATATTTTGTTCCACTGGAAATTCGACTTTTTTGGCGCTATCTATTGGGGAAACGAAGTAAGCTGTTTGAAACACCAATGCTTTCTCCCTAGCGCTAACTCGCGGCGCGATCATGTACAATTTTCGCGACAACCTATTTTCCGGCACACAGCCCCCGTATGGATGCAATATCTATTTATTATTCTATCTATTATTGATCTATGATAGTACTTAGAACGGAAATGTGGATTTGAGAAAAATAAGCAAACAAAAGTGATGTTAATTAATTGCAGCCATTCCACGATTTCACTAGTGCAGAACTATTGCAACTCAAGCCAATCGTGTTAAATATATTTATAGACTTGTAAAATATGATATATATTACTGTCGGCTTTTTTCCCCGGTTATTGAATATTTTTTTTTAAACCGGTTTTAATTGGGACAAAAAATAACCAAAACGATTAATCAAAATACAAAAAAAAACGGTAGGTTTTTCCCATCCCTAATTCTAACAAAATTTACACAGGTTAAAATTTACTTGGGCCTATACAATTTATCTTACTCTAAGAGGGTTTGAAGTAAATGAAATGGATTCTTTTTGAAATAAAACCGTGACGACAGAAAGTAATTTAAAGTAAGTAAAACAAATCTCGACACATTCCACGCTGGATTTATAAAATACCTGTCGCCGATAAATGTATGGTGTATTATTTAATATGAACCTATCACAAACAATTATGTTTTCTGTTACATATCAGTGTTTTTTATTATAATTACTTGTTCGGACATTTGCCATCATTTGTGTGTTAAATAATCAAACACGACGTTTCGGGAATACAAATCAATTCCCGTTCTCAAGTGACTAAAACTAACGGTACATAAACCTAGGCAACTAGGCCTATGTAAGGGTGAACAAAGTAAAACTACAAATTATTACTATTCTTAAATATCTACATGATGGATCTGAGAGCTAAGACTGAGAAGTCAAACACACCAACCACAGAACAAAACACAATTCAAACACTAAGCACACGCAATTGATGGCAAGCGTCTAGTTTACAAGTTGGAGAGAGACTGACAACTGGCCAGAGTATTCAGGTGTGGCCAACAGGAAGGGGTAGTTCCCTATTGTTTCATATAGTGCAACAGTTTCGCACGGGAACGGGTTATAACACCACGTGGTGATTCTACTGGTAAAAGTTCAGCATTTTTATTAGTCGGTAACATTTCTGTTTTATTATTAATATGGTTATTATAATCAAGTTTTAGTTCTTTTTTAATAATGGGAGCCATAGAGGCCTTACTTCAATGCTTGTTTGGCTGCTAGGGTTGTCCGCTAGTTTTATATATGAGGCTTCAATTATTTTACGTTTGTAAAGATTACATTCCCGGTGTATGATTTTTGCCTCTTCCCAATTGAATTTGTGATTTTCGGACCATATATGTTCTGCAATTTTCGATTTATCGACTAGGCCTAACCGTACATTATTTTTGTGTTCTTTTATTCTAATGCTTAAAGGTATTTTTGTCTCGCCAATATATTGCCTATCACATTCACATTTAATATTGAAAATACAGTTTTTAGAATCCTGTGTGCCATTTTTAGGTTTAGTTTGGACGAGATGTTGTCTAACAGTGTTTTTTGTTTTAAAAGCAGTACACATTCTATATTTTCTGGCTACGCGCCTAACATTTTTCGATAATCACGGCACATATAGGATTGTCATGTAAGCTAGAGGTTTATTCTCATCTTTGGACTCTTTCTTTTTGTTATTTTTCGCTTTTTTACATTTAGAAATAATGGACTGAGGATATCCGTTAGAACTTAAATCCTGCTCAATACGAGCAAGTTCACTGTTTAAACTATTATTATCAGACCAAATTTTATAGGCTCTATCAAGTAAGGAATGAACTATTCCTTCTTTGACGGAATTAGGATGATTTGAGTTATAGTTTAAGTAACGACAAGTAAACTTATACGGAGTGTGTATTCTTTCTATAGACTGATGTTTTTATGACACCCCTATCTCTCTCAACACACACATCCAGAAAAGCTAATTTATTATTTGCTTCATTTTCCATGGTTAGGGATATGGAATCAGAAGCGTTGTTAATGGAAGCAAAAAGTTTTCTAATTTATTACAACCATGAGGCCATACAACAAATGTATCGTCCACATATCTGAGCCATATTTTTGGTTTAAATTCGGAAGAATCTATAATTTTCTTCTCAAATTCTTCCATAAAAATATTGGCAAAAATAGGACTGAGTGGACTACCCATTGCCATACTTTCATCTTGGCGATATATTTTATTATTAACTAGAAAGTAATTAATTGCACTCACTCCGTACATAATTTAAGGAGTTCCATGATGGCAACAACTGGCAGGTTAGTTCTTTGTTTTAAGTTTGTAAAAGTCTACTTTCAATTATATTAAGAGTTTCTTGTACGGGTACATTATTGAATAGACTCTCAACATCAAAACTAACTAACCTATCTTCCTCATTTAGTTTAATATCTTTGCATAATTCCACGAAATGTTAGAGTTTTTCACAAAAGAGTCATTGTTTCCTGCTAGAGGTTTAATTATGCGCAGAAGGTATTTAGATAATTTCCTGCATGGGGAACCACGGGAACTGACAATAGGCCTAAGAGGGACGTTAGGTTTATCTCTTTTAGGTAGGCCATACATATGGGGGAGTTTAGAGTAATGTGGTGTTAGTGAAGAACGAAGTTTATCGCTGAAATAAGACTTGAACTTTCTGAGTGTGCTAGCAACTTTATTTTCGAAACTAGTTGTGGGGTCTTTGTATTCCCGAAACGTCGTGTTTGATAATTTAACACACAAATGATGGCAAATGTCCGAACAAGTAATTATAATAAAATTCAACATCCATCATTAACAAACAATAACTTCATATCAGTGTTAATGTTACGTTAGGCAGCTAACTTGACATTGGCTGTTTAGTTCAACAAATTAATTTAAATTTTAATTCTAAGGCAAGCTGAAATAGTAATGGTTCTCTTTTGGTATATTTGTAAATATTTTGTTTAAATAAAGAGAGTTCTATGTCTTTTGAAGTCTAAAGTAAATAATTTAAAACACTCTATATAGAAAATATAATCAATTTGTTTAAATAAAAAAAAACTTTTTCTGTGTTATACCCTAGCAAACAGAGTTGTGGCCTGAAAGTTTTGAGTTATCTCAGCTTACAAAAAACCTGTTGTGGGATGTTAAATGATTGTAAAGCGTAAGGTTGTTGTTATTATAATTACATTCTAGGATTAAGGGACACCGTTTAGAATGATACAAACGTGTCCACTCGGTTAAAGCTTGGCTTGAAAAAAAATATTAATGAACAACGCTTTAGATATTTTACTACCTCTACAAAATATTACATGTACAAGTAAAAACGACTTTACCAGCACCATTTAGGAGTAGTTATAACAATTGTGTTTGGTTGTTACTGAATCTGTACAATTTGTACTGGGGAGAGGGTTTATAATTATTATAAAATTAGGGAGACATAAATAACGTTGTCATATTGCCTATATCGCCCCTTCTCTAGCTGTTATTTTATAAATAATACAACCCAATACTATTTCAACAAGACATGAATTTTGAAAATGTATTTTCTAATATCTAGTACGTATAATAAGCTAAAATGTGAAATCACGTAACAAATCAAAATAATACGATTCAACTTAACTGCCTCGTACTCACATTCTTGTATTCACTTTGTTTCCTATATTATCCCGGAAATAATTTTTTTTAAAGTGCCAAATTAAAACTACTTTTTAGAATGAAAAAAATTAATATAAACTAAATAGATTTTTTGTCATAAATTTACTAACTATGGTCAAGTTACTAGTTTACTTCAAGCGTGCAAACTCTCGCATTGGTAAAACTAAATCATTTTAAGAGAGACAAAATTTTCATCTTGAGTAATAGCATTGAAGAAACAATACTATAAGAAGCGAAACCTAATGGGTTTTAAGCGGACGCTTGTGTGGTAGTTCAGATCGAAGTCACTCGGAGCGCCACCAGTCTTTTGCTGCTCTTTGAGACGAAACTGACATTATAGGCAGAGTTTAAATTTCGTCGCACCACCAGACAGCGAATATATCTGCCTCTTGCACTGTCTGGCACAAACCGCACAAACTGCTTTGACCTCCTTTCAACATCCCCAACGAAGAGAATAATTTAGTTTTCGTTTTGGAGGGAGCAAGCACATGTTTCAATATTTGGCGCACGTTGCAACTACATTATACAGTACTGTTGAACAATGATTTATTATTGACAACGTTTTTAATAACCAAATTATAAAATGTGGCATAAATTTAATACTTTTTTTAATGAATTAAAAACAATTTTAAGTAGTAAATGATTTTTTTGTAACTTAACGTAAAAATGTTATGTCAAATATTGTATAAAAATTATCTTAAATCTCCAATTAACATTATTTGAACATGGCTTTTTCCTGAATTTGATTTGATAATCTATTACTGTAAAATATTGTAAAGTCTTCTAAGTTTGTTTGTTGAAAAAATATCCCATACAAGGTAAATGTAAAATATGCATGCAACAGTAATTAACAAATAAACACTTTATTTCGTAAAATCGGACTTAAAATTGGTAAAATATTTAACGAAATATACAAAAACTTAGGTAAAATTTCAAAACAGTTTTTGTTTTGACACCAAACATATATATTTCAGCCTTTCTCAAATAAGGTGTTAGATTGTTCATTACTGCTTTTGGGATATTTAAAGCTTATAAAAAGTATTGTTTTCCAGGCAATACTTATGACAGTTTGGCGAAAAAGCTCTAAAAGATTTATTTTTATGGTCAATATTTTGAACTGGGAGAAAAAACCAGAAATAAATAAATAATAATAATCTTTATATAAACTATTTACAATCGATCACGTAAGCAACAACTAAAATAATTCAAAGCAAAGTATTGTACACATTGACTACGAAATAATTATACCGAGTGTTCCATAATTAGGTGTACGCTTATTCTTCGCGTAAGGGATTGAGCTACCGTAATGTAAACAAGTAGCACGGGTTATGAGCTTCTCTTCGCTCGCAGCGTAAAAACTCGCCCATCGGTCAACTACTGTATTGTCAACTATTGTTGTGAGCACGGAATAAAGCGGGAGATACATTTGCGCTGTTGCCAGATATGGGACTGGCAAAGCGAGGAACGGTCGAGAATCGCTCGCTCAGCGGCACGATCTGGCAACACTGAGCGCCCAGTGTTACCTAGTCCGAGTGCCACTGCGCACTCCGACTGTTAATACAACTTCTATTTAAAATTTGTAAATAAAACTGTTCTCGTTTTGAGTATAACGGTTAAATGTTTACAAATATTTGTAAATAATGGGAAGTAAAGTTGTTCGCGTCCATGGAACCCGTTAACCTAACGTGCTTCCCTGGTGGTGCTAAATGAACAACAGTTAAACAAATAATTAACCAAATCAAATCATTTAATATTTTCAACCCGTTTATTAAAAAATCTAATATTATTAGATTTATGTATCTATTCAATAGATTATTATTAGTAATTAACTAGGGGAGGCTGTTAATTGTAAATACAAAAATACTATACAATTTATCACAACGGTTTGAATTCCTTAAATCCTTTTTGAATTATTAATCCCTACTTGAAGTAAAATGACACAATGAGAAGGCTTAAGCTTAAAATTTAAATACAGTTGTATACAATAGCTTAAACAAGTTTTTCATTATGTTTTGTACGCACGTTAAAAATGTAACCGCAATAGATAGTTACATTTAAAAATTTAGTAATTTGTCGTTTTATTGATATCAGAAATTTTAAAAATGTCACACTTAAGGTTTAATAATTAATTACTTTATAAATGTTGCATTTGTGTTTAAATGTACAGGCAAATAACACAATAACTAGATCAGCTGTCCGATTAATAAAAGCACGTAGTTAGACATTTTACTAATAATAAATCAGCTGTTAATTTTAAATACAAAAATACTATACAATTTACCACAACGGTTTGAATTCCTTAATTCCTTTTTGAATTATTAATCCCTACTTGAAGTAGTAAAATGACACAATGAGAAGGTTTAAGCTTCAAATTGAAATATATGTTATAAGCGTACGTTGAAAGGTTCTCTCAAACAAAGGGCGAGCTTCTAGACAAAAATAAATAACGTGGGGAATTTTAAAGATTTTATAATTTGTATTTTTTAACAAACTTAAAATGAGGAAATGATAAATTTTATATTTTTGGGAATGTTTGGGCTTCAAATTGGTACATTTGTCATGAGCCTAACTGGTGACGCCCAAACTAATGGATCTTACACAAATTTCTCCCATTTAAATAACATGGCATAATTTTAAAATGTCACTTGTTAAAATAAACTCAATTTATTGGATTTTTATATTTTGCTGTAACTCTGCAGTGTAAAACGAATAAAATGACACTTTTTTTTACAAATTGGTAGAAAAATACCGACGTAATAGGCCGATAATGTACTTTACCAACGATAATTCAATAATTACAAAGCAAACGCATAAAAAACGCATACGGTACACATGAAGCACAAACCTATAATAACGGTCGTTACACAATTAACATTGATAATTCAATAATTACGATTAATTATACAATAATTCAATAATTTATATAAAACAGGAAATCTATAAGAGATATAAAAGGGTACTGTAAGCGGCGTAAATGTTCTAAATTTTTAGCTCTTTCGATTGAGCTATCAACCAACCTCGTCCTTTTTTATTTTTTCAAATAAATAAAAAAAAATGAAAAAATGCATAAAATTAGAATTTTTATAGCCTTGAATGTTACAAAAAAAAATCATTGCTTGATGACATATCTAGAGATAAAAAATAAACACATTTTTTAAAAAAAATCTTTACAATCGGGGGCCTTTTCTGTTATATCCCCGCATTTACAAACTAGGCCTATTTATTCTCAAACTATTTTCTGTAGAATGAGGATTAATCGGGAATGTTCAAATAACTATTTATAACTAGGCCTACTCCATAACATATAAGGAATGAAGTTTCCAGTTTTTGTTGATATTAGATAAGGGTTATCGCAAACGCGTAACTTTACTATCCATGACTCTAGCCTAATTTTTTTGCAGACAACTACGTTGTTTTACATTTTACTGTTAAATTAATGTTGAATACAGGTAAACATACTGTGACTAATAGATTAGGTTAGAACCTTTTAGGTATTTTTTTATTATTATTTTTGCATTTCTGTTGCCATAGGTTAGCCTAGCGTCGAATAGTAAAGTTGCCATGTTTAAAAATTGTTTATTATTTTTTCCCCAAATTATACGTTTAAATGGTGAGTAAATATTATATTTCACATTTGTAGTTCTATCCCGATTAATCCTCATTCTATAGAAAATAGTTTGTAAATGCGGGGATATAACAGAAAAGACCCACAATCGGTCCATTAGGAGAGGCTGGGCGATTGGAAATAGGTTTTCGACAAAAATCATTTAATAATATAGATTATTATTTGAAAATATAATTAATTATAACAAAATACTACGAGATGCTCTTCTCTTTCAGTTATTGTTTTCTCACTTTAAAATAGGATTTACAAAACTTTTATAAATTAACGAAATGATTTATAAACGCAATAAAAAACAAATACTAAAATATACTTTATTATTAAAACTAATGAATAAAAACGTGAATCCAGAATAAATAAATAGAATAGCGTGATCGGACCAATGGAGAGCATAGCAGTTGTTTACGTTTACGCATCGACAAAACTATTTGGTCTCTGTGAAGTTGACACTAGGGGCGGGCACGTAATGTACAGTCCCAATAAAGAAGGTACAGTCCACGCGGCGATGCTGCTGGCGGTACCTGTTGGCCTCGATCCAAACTAGGCATTTTCGACTGTTGAAAAGTGTTACCTCTGATAACATGGGGGTTTCGCTTTTTATAGTGTTGTTTCTTCAATGGTAATAGTAAGTAGGTCTGTTGTTTGTGAAAGCAATATGATGGACTTCAATTACCCAACATTATTTATAAACTTAAATTCAATAAGTTTAAACAATTTGTACTTAACAATAACTGCATGTTGTTCAATCAAGTGTTTGTTCACAGTTGGAAATAGATATAATCCAAATTTAAAGTTGATTTCTTACATTCATCCTTATCTTTGTCCTCGAGATGTACATACTTAGTGTGTTGTGAAACTTAATATGTGGGTGTGTGTGTGTGTGTGTGTGTGTGTGGTCGTATCGTATGAAACACGTTTGACCACGAGGTTATACAAGCCTGTAATAAAGAACGGATAAAACATTTAAAATCAAATTTATTAGTTTTAACATTTAATGGAATAGGATTATATCTTTGGGTGACGCAGTAGTTTAGCTTTAGGCATAAATACAGAGTTTTGAACCTTAAAACCAATTTAAAAAATACTTTTAACGAAAATTCTAAAATCGTCCCACGTCGACCTAAGTAGTACCAGTGGTATTCCGCTATGTTGTGTTTCCTGTCCCAAAACTGATTTCAATTTCAAATTCACATTGTTTCAGTTCTTGCATCATATCCTAAACCGACTACGAAATCCCTAAGAGAACCAAATTGCATCCAATTAATGGTAACTGTTGTAGATTAAATCAGACATTTAAAAAATTTTGCATTTTAAAGCGATTTTATTAATTTCTATTAATTTTATTTTTTATTATACCAATTTATTTTAGTAATTTCAAAGTACTTGCATTTAAAAAATGCATTTGAAAATGCGCCGCCAATTAGTTACTTAGGTGTGGAACAAAATTATAAGCGACACTAGTTAAGGAAAATAACTAATTAAAACCAGAATAATTTACGACGTAAAATCAAGGTAGTTGTGGAAAGTTATGTGACACTACTTCACTCCTTGCATATTAATCAACACAAAGTATTTTCAAATTAAAATACCCTGCATAAACTAGTAAAGTTAGCTTAAACAGTGTTTTTATGACAAATTAACAAGGCTTTCAGAAACTGATTGGAATTTTAATATTTGGAACTGTATTCGTGTAATTAGGTATTTTTCAAACATAAAAATAATAAATATTTGATAGATTATTTACTTTTGTATAACTGTTTTATGAATGCAATGATTTACAGTTACGATTGTGTGATTGTTTAATGGTTGTTTTACTTTCTCGTAAATAATGTACACAATAATGTAAAACACACAAAGAAAAGTAATATTAATCTGCTTAATTGGCTTTGACATAATATATTTTCAAAACATATTTTAATATTACATACCAATATATGTAATATTTTGATCAACATTTACTTGTTAACGAACGAATAATTGCAATAGCCATTCCTTTTTAAATAATGCATTTCTATATATTAGATTAGAATTCTAATAGTAGAATACTAGTAGATTAGAATACAAAATAGTAAATTCTCACAACATAACTAAAACTTTAACATTTTTACCTAGTGGTCCTTCGGTTTTTAGTGGAAAACACTTTTATTTTAAAGTAAATTACGTTTTAAAATATCTTTTATTATTGTAATGTAGTAATATAATTAATTTACTCATATTGATTTATATTTTAAAATTATGAGTTATTGGAACTACTTTATAAACGGTAAATTTAGAAGGCATACAAAACATAAACGTCTCTGAAACACATTATCAATATTTATTTGTTTACTTAAAATTGTCTATTAATTGCTGTAAGATAAAATAAAATTTTTTAAAGTGGTATTTCCTTACTTAGTTACAGTAGTTAGTTACACTAATATATTACGTCAATTTATTTTAATATAGAAGCAAATTATTTATGAAGACTTAATAACTGGTAAAACGTAATTTAAATTGAAGTCGTGGATACAGCAAGGGTTTTATTCTCAAAAATAGTATCATAAATGATAAAAAAGACATTTACCACTAGATTAATAAGAAACAATCACCATTATCGTAAGTGACTCTACAACAAAGAATATTATTGTACCAATCTTACAAAACGAATAAATAAGGAAACGGAAGCTATACTGGGCCACATAGATTGGTCATGTTCAAAGACTTACCTTTAAAGTCAAAAAATCACCAAACAGTAGAAATGTCTCATCTGATCCTTTACAATTCATAAGATACCTTGAGGTTAAGTCAATAAACCAAAGAACTAGATACAATTTAGGTTTATTGACCAAAATTAATTAAAAAAAGATTTATATGCCCTTAATTGATAAACAAAAAATTAATTATATGCCCTTAAAGTACAAAAAGAAAAGATCAGATTACAAAATACATATATAAATTTAAATTGAATTTAAAATCCCTCCCCAAAATAAAAGTGAAAAACCCTCCCCTTTAGTAATGATTACAAAATTTATACAAAAATTAATTAGACAAGATTACAAAAATTTTAACATGTAGTACCATGGATTTGTTTAATAATTAATCTTTATGTCGTTGGCCAACTGTAAAGCTAAGTATAATTAAATAAATAAAAATAAAGAAAATTGTGAAACGTCTCTCTATAAAAAATATATATATAATTTCTAATATACAGAGCCCCTAGGGCTGAGGTCCGAAAGATGCTATAGCTGCTCCTTCCAATTTATTAAATATAAAAGACATATTTTAAGAATTATTCATTTGTTACACAAAATACAAGTACACAGCCTATTCAAAGTTTCTCATAAAGTTCACTGCAGATTTTTTAGAAAATTATTGGTTTTTTGGTTCATAGCTATATTAAAACAGAACACTGTCGCAGAAAAATACTTAAAGCTGCATGTTGGTGGTTGGCTTCAATAGCAGTACATATGTAGTTGTTGCAATTAATATCAGAACATGGTGTTATTCTTGTACCAGTGAATACTGCATTAAAACAAAATAACATCTTTTTAGAATCAAAGTAGGCTTTAAAACCAAGCATTTAAAGTTTAGGCTTTTAGGTTAAAAGTTTGCCTTTATAATATTCTTTGATACAAGGTGACAAGCAGATATTTTGAAATAAAGATGTTAATTGTTACTACAAGACTTAACCAAAGTTAACTTGTCAAGTTACTTTAAACTGTTACTACATGTTTGTAGGCCACATGTAACACATGTAACTTTTAAAATGTTCTTAGCTTGTAACACAAAATATAAATGCATAAGATTTAATATTTAGGCTGTACTTAAAGTTTGTTTTTTTTTTTAAGGAAAATTGAATTACATAGATTTTGAATTAAACTCTATGAGTTTGAAATATTATTTACAATATTAAATGTAAATCTAACTTTATAAAACTTACAAAGAGAACATGTCATAACCAAAAATGAAAAGCTAAAACATTTTAACTTGGTAATATTGCTCTACATACCTGGTATTTAGAAGAAAATGACTTAAAACTAAGGCATGTTAATTAGTGACGCACTGTCGTTAATTCGCGACTAAATTATTTAAAATATAACGACATAACTAGAACTTGCGGCGTCTTAACAGTTTAGTTCGTAACAGGCTAATGGCCGACCTTGCTAGAAGCCTTGCATGACAATGTTAAATTCAACTCAAGTTACGAGATAAGAACAGCTGGTCAGTTCACAGACACGGCCTTTACATTCTAACCGTTGGTTACCGTACGGAGTCGCCGCTTAGCGGTGAAAAGGGTAACTACGTGAAGAAAGGAGAGTCGGTAAATACAGTATGTTGTAAATTTTCAAAAAAAAAAGAATTTTAATGCCGCGGAGGTCTAAAAACGTCACATTATTTTATCTGACCTGATTATATTTAAATTATCTCCAATTTCTTCTATTGTCTCTGCAAAATCTATCACTCTAACTTAATTCAACTTTGTCAGCTGTACTTGAACAATCTAGCCTTGTATTAGTCCTTCTGTTGAATGTGCAACAGTAACAAGTCTCATCCATGTCTTGTGTTTAAATGTGTTTAAATTCATAGTACATTATCAATACAATTGTATTAAAAAAAACTAACAAAATACATTACGCGGTTTAACTCGATTATATTAATATATACTACAAAATAATATATTATAAATACAAATAATAATGCAATAAATTTCATTAATGTATAAATAAAAGAAACAATTATACAAATTGTAGACGTTTAAATTAATATTAGCTACAGGTATTAATAACGTTGTTTTAACAATATCATTAACCTTCAAGCTAGAGTAGAATATAATTTATGACAAAAACAGCAAGCTCATTTCGTACCAAACAACAATCAACACTTATAAAGTTAAGAGTTATAAATATTACAAACCAAAAAATAACCATTTTAAACTCTCTATACCGGCACCGTATTGTTAATAAGTCAGAGCATATATTGAATTAAAAATGTTACTGCCTCTTAAATAATGAAACGTTAAAGGAACATTCTTTGGGGAGTTAGCTATTTTATCACAAAGCCAGTTTAATAAGATAACTTACTACGCCTGAGGAACAACAGGAAGTTGTTTCTTTAATTTTGAGGTACAAGACTTTAATTGCATTTTAAATACTTAATTAATGAACTTTGCATATTCAACAATAAAAAGTTATCGCTTTATGTTAAGTAAAATTTTAATAGCAGCGAAATTTTATTAATATATTTTAATTTAATACGAACTTGAATAATGAAGACTAAATAGTCTCGTGGTGAACTTACATTCATATTGGTATAAATTATAAGGAAATTATTTCTTTCAGAAGAATAGGAGAATAATAAATCGATCAAAGTTTACTAGTTCGATATTGTTAGGTTGCAATATTAATTAATTAAATGTAATAGCTTGTTGATGTAGAACGATATTACCAAACAAGAAAAGTAAATTTCATTAAAGGAATAAAATATTTATATTTTTTTAACTTTATATTAATCCTGCTCTAATTCTGATCAAATTCTACAGGCCTAGTCTTTTTTACAGTAAGTTTATCTAGACTACAATGTTATATTAATATGTTTTACTTTGCAGACACAATTTAAAATAGATTAAAATAAATAAAAAAAAAAAATAAAAAAGTATAAAACCATAGATCAACTTGAATGGGATTTAACAACTAATAATTTCTAAGCCAACCTACCTCTTAAAGAAGAAAAAAGAACATCACTAAAAAAACACGCAATTCATTATTTGTAATTTTTGAATTTAATAATAGTAATCCATTATTTCTAGTCTCATAAAGTTTTCCAAATCCATGAACACCTCCTGAAGGATCTGGAGCATGGAATAATAATCTACAACTTCCGTAGTATGCTGCGGTAAGTAATAATATTTAATGTTAAAACAATTTTGGCTTTGTAAATTAGAAGACTGAGAACATAACAAGCTTTAATGAAAGTCGTAAAAGTTAATTACTACTGCAGCTGTTGTTATTAACTCGTAAAGAAACCTAGTTTTTACTTACTTAATAAACCTTGTATATTTTACTAAAATAAATACCACAAACTAAATACCTCGCTTTTTTAAAATGTACTTGATTGCGACATTTATAAATGAATAGGTTTTAGTCGTTCTTAGTTAAAATTGTCTGTATTTATTGTTTTTATTTATTTGTAGTTACTCCCTAAAAATCTTAATTTGTCTTATAAATCATTTAATAAATTAGTACCTAAACAAATCGCAGTGTTTCCTTGAAATTCATATGAATCAATTTACTAACAGCCAGGTAGTTACTAAGCCCTGCTTTACTGGTTTGGAAAAACTAAACAATCGTAAGTTTTAGACGATCTTGTAAAAATGACTACTGTTTTATAATTACGTGTATATACGTGTACATAAACACGTTTCCCAGAAATTGTTTTAGCTATATACATTTGGATATTAGTATGACTCTATTTTTAATGGTTTAAATATTTAATATCTGAAAGAAATAGTACAACTGTTTACATTTATATATTGTGTTTAAAACTGTATTTTGTGAAATGACTAGACTTTTTATGTTAGTTCAAAATGTGGATCATTAAGCTTGGACACCTCACGCCTGCTCTACTTAGACTGTTAACGATGACAAATACTGGCGCCTAAATGGCTGCTGGGACATCTGGGAATAAATGTCTCTCCAGAATAACGTTGGAATGTAAATGGTCCCGAATATAATTATATTTTTTTAGCTATGTCTGCACTTACTCGACGAGAGTTTGAATTCGGGTATAAAATATATTACGTCCGGAAAAGATTACTAGATGAATTATTTGCATACATATAGGCGCTAAAAACATGAATTTCTCTGCGGCGTTTGTATTTACTTAGGCCTACGTCTGTTTATAAAAACAATTAAGGAATTAATTGTCAATTACTTTAATATTGACTATAGCTATTTAAATAATTGTAATATATAATCTATATAATAAAAATGAATTGCTGTTCCTTTGTAAGCGCATCACTTGAGAATGACTGGACCAATTTGGTTATTTTTTGTTTTAAAATGTTTGTAATAGTCCAAACTAGGTTTTTATATAAAGAAAAATTTGAAAAATTTCCCGAAAAAGTTTCAAATTTGGAAAAACTAAACAGCCTCTGTTGTATGGACTCAAGACCATAACTCACGAAAACAGCTGTTCTAATAAAATGCTTACCTAACACATGTTTGTTTACATTCATTACCATAGCAACTTTACTTAGCATTTTATAATCAGTTTATTATTCTTCAAAACCAACAGCTTTTTTAAGTTAGATTGATAAAAAAAATCTACTAAAAATGCTTTATATATTTTAATTCAATTCAAATATTAGTTGAAACATAATATACATAAAACATCTGTGTTGGATAAAAAACTGAACATAATTTTAGGTTAGGCCTCAATGAACCGAAACACGTTTATTTGCAACCAATTGGGCTAATTTAGAATCAGGTTTTTTTAAATTCTTCACAACTATCAGTTTTTTTTAGATTAGGTAAAAGCAAACAAAAGATTTACTGTATTATTATAAAGGTTTACAAACTATAAATCTAAATTTGTGTAGTATTATTCTTAAGTGGCATAAAAACCATCTTGCAATTCTATTACTTAAGTCAATGTAATGAAATCAAATAACTGTACTACTCTTTAAACTAAATCGAGCAATAGCGAAGCATTGCTGGGTCCACTAGTTGTTTATAAATTACTAACAATTATAACTTTATCAATAAATGTAAACTATAAAACTAAAATAATCGTTATGCATAACATTTTATACAAATATAAAGTAATAACATAGAAACAAACAAATAACATATTCTTTTACAAGAATATTACATCCAATAAAATAATGTACATTAGTTAAAATACATACACTACAATAATATAATTAATTTCCCACAAAATGCACCAAATCCATGGACCACATCTCCATAAGTTTAAAATTAACATTACTTTGCTTTGAAAGCACAAATACGGTACAGCCAACACACACAGTCATGTGGCACATACTATATACTTTTGGTATACTGGTTATTGGTACATATTGGTTTTACTTAAATACTTTTCGTAACAGGAAATAAAAATTGGCCGTTATGTAGGGATCAATCGGTGTTGTTAATTTAAATTGATAATAAATTAATTTTAAAAAATTACAAATTTAAAATAAACTGAATGAAACAATTGTTAAAAAAATAATGTTTTATAAAATTGTCTTTAAATGGAGGCAAACATAAAAATGTTGAAACTACACAAACTCATTTGCTCATTTTTAGCAATTTTTTTTGTGTTTGCATAACATTACTCGACTAATTAGATTACTCTTTGACTTAATGCAGTGATATAAAGATTGAGTAAGTAAATTACATAAATTCCAATTTAGCAGCCTTTTATTAATTTGAAATTTAAGTAATTTGGTGCAGGGCATAGTACTCTATTTCAAATTTTGTAATTCGAATGCCTCCTCATTGGTACAACACATAAAGGCAGCCATGCAGAAACACATGCATTTTTACGAAAACATATTTGTTCAACTTTCTTCTGATTTTGTTGGTCACTCTATTTTTTTCATTTACAACAGGATTTATGTTTTTCAAACTAATTCTGTAATATTAATGAACCGTTACCACTTTTTTGTGGAAGGTCATTAATTTAGTATATTTAAATAAATTACTACAAATTTGTATTAATTTAATAAAACCAGGCAGATGAAATCAACTATATCCCTGTTTACTGGAGAGGGTGACATTAGTTAATTAACAAATCAAATTTATAATTTTAATTGAATTAAAAGCAATTGGGTGTATTTGTTAAACCACAGATAAACAATTGTTCATTGCCTAATGGTTATTGCTAAAGCTTCAATAACGCAAGCTACGTATACGGTGTCGTAATATATACAAATGTAGAGGCCCTTATAAAAGTGCTTATAGTACAGTAATAACAAAACCATTTATAAAGCTTAACAAACATTTGTTATTTTTTTCCTTCACTTTTAAAATTAAGAAAATAGGTAAACTTAGTTCATGATAATCTTTGTTGCAGATATTGAATCGTTTTAGTACAAAAGCTATTTAAACCCCCAACATAAATACCACATCAATTAATTTAATTTAACCTTTCTCTTAACCTCTTTTTTATTATGAAGAATTTTTTTATGTTGCAATTAACCAATTTCATTATTTTACTACGAAGATTGAGTAACGGCAATTTTTTATAATATATTTTCAACGAACACAAATTTTAAGAAATATACAATAAAACGAAACTGTTAATTGACTTATGTATGCTATTAGGTATTTTATTAGCTCAAATTATAAATATATTACGTATGCAGTAGACATGTTTTTTTTTATTTAAGAAAAAGTTTAACAAAATAATTTTTTTAAACTCAAAATTCTGGGAAGTATTGATTGTTGTTTGCTGGCGTAATATGATATTTACTTACACAAGAACTTCCTATATAATTAACCTGATAGCAACAAATTACTATGGATCCACTGTTACTCCAAAAATATGCATTTTACTGAGACATGTTTTTTGACAAAAAATAATATTCATCATATTCCACACTCTCAAATTATATGAGATTCATATTGTTTGCTTGAACCACAACAAACCACATTCATTTGATTGTTAAACATAATTAAACTATAATTCAAAAATCTTCTGAAGTATACATATTTTATGTTTGGTGAATCAAATAAAATTTATTTTTCAAAGCATTTCTTCGGTAAATCCAGTTATTATATTTACCAATTCCTCAACATGATCTTAATCAAATAATTATATTTTAAAGGCAAAATGCTCTAGTTAAATTATAAAAAAGTATGCTTCTATCAAAAGCATATAAAAACTATCCCTTAAAACATTCTTTTGTACTTATATTTACAAAATTTAGTCATAAATAATATTTCAATAACTTCCTTCTCCTTATCACAATGCTTTATCACATTCGTGTTGAATTAGCAGAAGCCCTATGCATACGATTAATAAATATCTTTTATGTTTTGTAATTTTGTGCAATTTTATTCATTTAGATTTACGTTTTATTTTGATTGTGCGTAATTTATGTATGAACGGTTACGAAATTGAATGCAAATATATAGACTAATATATATCTAATATATGTATTTATATATATCTGGAGGCATTATAATATAATATAATGAATAAAGCCAATATATATATATCGTTTAATATGGACAGACAAATTATAAGAATAAATAATGAGAACATAACTAAACCAATCAGTAATTCAATAAACTACAAGAATGTTTAATAAGACAATAATATTTCTCTTGTTTTAAATGTGTATATTAATACAAGCATTCATGTTTTTTTTTTTTTTTTTTTTAACAACTCATCTTCCAGTAGTACACCTTTATTTTGTTCAGCACCTGGTAGGTCCAAGTCATAATTTTGCTTTAGAGGTTTTATTATGACGTCTCAACACAGAACTTAATAAAAGATAAAGAATAATAAATGATAGTTATTAAAATAATTTAAGTTGATTTATTTATTAAGAAATATGTTCTAATTGAAAAAAAATATTGTCTTAAATAGTATGTAACAATGGTTTGTGGTTAGGACCCATATATGCTTGGCTCTTTATAGTAAAATTATGTATTGCATTTCTCTCAGTGTTAGTTTTAATTACGCACTTCAACTGGGAATAGTTTAAAAAAGAAAATGAAATTAAAGTTGTTGATTTGTTTTAATAAGTTTTGTTGAAAACTCTTTGTTGTGTTGAAAAATGTTTGCATACATTATTTTTAGAGATTTTGTTGAATCCAGTTCATACAGATAATGTTAGTTCTTGTAGATATTATGTTAAGTCCCATTTGATAGAGCATACAATAAACACGATATTATGTTTACACTGGTTGGTAGATATTGTGTTGAATCTTGCTGACAATAATAAAATTGTATTAAAATTTGTTGTTGATAGAATATATGTTATTAATTGTTGTTACTTATTGTCTTTAATAACATACTTTAGAAACTTAAATTAATAAAATGACAAAGATTTACACTATGTACGTGTTACAATTTTCGATTCGGTATATGGAAAAACTAATGTATTTCTGTACAAACAGCACAAAACAATTAATACATTCATTTTTATTTTAATAATAGAGGTATAACATAATTATTTATCTTATATATATATAAACACAAACTTATTTTCAAAATATTATATCTGTTTTTAATCTGTATATTATTATCAATTGAGGTATGATGACTACGTGTTAAATGATTTATATACATGTGCTTATTACAAAAATGTTAGATTTTGGTCATAACAAAACTATTGCAGATATTAGATATGTTACCAAAAATATGCCAAAGATTGCTTATTAATCCAAAATCTGGGAAGTTTTAATTGTTATAGTATGCACATTGTATCTCATTAATACTTGTTTTAATGTATTTTAATAAAACTGCATACCACCAAACTACCGATTCCACACATATTTAGCTAAATTGTTCCCTATTACACGAGATTTAATGAGACAGATGACCATTTAATGCAGATACTCCACCCTACCACAGTTAAATTGTTTAAACAAAGACTGCCATGCTCAATGGCCAGCACAATAATGTTTTATTATTTGGCCATCACAACTTATATAAACATTAATCTGAAAAAGTAATAAATTTAATTAATGTTGCTTATTTGATATATTATTTTTATAAACTACCATAAGAACTAATCTGAAATTGTTGATCTTACTTTCGTGTTGTAGTAACCATAAAATAACATAAACATTTCAATTAAAGGATATTATTCATTAGATATTTGTGGACAGACCATACCTCACACTTTAGAACCAAAAGAGTAAAATGTACTACTTGCTCAACATGATAATACGTCGTGTAACTTGGTTATGATGACGTCATTTATTAAAGACATAAGAGATAGAGGTTAGGCAATATTTTAAATAACAACTCATCTTGAACCTAGGTTGTTGTTACATTTTATAAACAAGTACGATAGGGATTTTTTCAGTTAGGATTTTTCTGTTTAAGTTATTATTTTATAAATACACAATCATTTATAATATATCTGTTTACACGCCGGTTGATTCAAAAGAGTACTAAAAATTGCAGTATTTACTTTTTTAAAGTTGATGATAGTAATAAATATTAAACATTATGTAAATGTATTATTTTTGTAATTTCTATTCAAGTATCACATACTGTTTACTACAGCCTAAAGTAAAATGACAACCTTATTTGGTAAGTACATTCTTTCATCAACATTACAACATTTATGTAATCTCAATGATTAAATTACTCATATAGTTTGACACAAGTGAAAGTCTGAGACAACTAATATATAAGAAATTATGCATTCCTTACCTTTTGAACTAAAACAAGTCTAAGAAATTAATATTATATTACTGTTCAACACCACTTCATTCAACCCAATATCCAAGGTATATAGTTTTCTAATATTGGTTTAATTAATCCAAATTGTAATAATATGTTTCCCCGCATACTGGAAATAGAGACCATAATAAAATTAGTTTCGTTCCTCGATGTCAAAATACAATGTTTGGCAACTTCAGCAGGCCAGAAATTATCAACAACGTTTCCGTCAAAATATTTAACCAAAGTGTGGAACATCACTTGTCTTAATATAGCACCTCCAACCAAAACTCCTGGTTGGTTTAGTTAAGGTTGAATAGTAAAGTTTGTATTTCAATTGACAGCTTTGATGACTGTTTATAGTCTCAATATGTTCAAACAAGTATTATCTGACCTAAAGCCTAGTCCACACTTGCAAACAGTTTGTTGTTTCTTCGTTCATGTTTGTCTACAGTTTACAAATTGTTTCGCAACTGTTTGCAAACTGTTCCGAAGCAAATGTTTGTCATTGTTTTGTGTCCGCACTAGCTAGGCAATGTTTCTCGAGATGTTGATTGAAGAAGACGTAAATTTGTAAAGTTGCGATAGAATTGAAAATTTCCTCTCGGGGTTTTTGGGGACGCTGATTTTATTTCTGACCATGCGAAATGCCCACAGAGCACCAGGGGGGGGGTGCTCTAGGGGGAGACATTTGTTAAGTTGAGAAAGAGAATTGAAAATTTCTCGGATTTTTTAGGAAGCGCTGATTTAAATTCTGATTATGAGAAACACCCCAGATGCGTTGGGGCTCCAATGTGTCGGGTTCGATGGGAGAAAAAACATAATGTTTTGAAATATTTTGAGATGATGACTTAAAGGCATATAGTGAGGATTAGACCGGTATACATGGCAGCTGTTTCAGATTGTGCGCAGCTCTGAAGTGTTGGGAGAGGTCACAGGAAAGACGAAGAGAGATAGAGCGAAAAAGTAAAAGTAGAGAATAATACAGAGTCCGAAGAAAAATAATATACGCCGCTGCTGATTTGAGTTTGATCATTCGTGTAATTAATTTGAAAAAATCTTGTCCTAGTGAATTACTAGTTGGAAATTTGTCACTAGTTGAAAATCAATTGGTTGCCCAAAATTCAGTGTTTAACCATTTGAAAATATTGTGGAAAGCATCGTAAACGTTCATAAGTGGTGTCTATGTTATAAAGTAACTACTATTACTCTATTTTATTGTCAATTTAATAAATTTTGAGTACTTTTGTTTATCAATGTGGATGTTTATTTAACAAGATCAAAATTATTTCTTTTAAATACAAGCTTCTCCTTTGAGAAGTAAAATTCTCCTTTCATAAAATATGATGCACATTGCCCCCTCCCCCCCCCCCCCCCGGCATCGGAGGCATTTGGCATACGAGCTGTTCGCAAAAATTTTGAAAACGTTCGGCAAACATCCGGCAAACAAATGAGAAACACGAAAACAACTGGCAAACTGCAAACAATATTTCCGCAAACATGTTTGCTTAACAATCGTATCAAATACATCTAAATCTGTATTTATTTGGTTAAGCATGATTTTACAAAACTGCATTTGCGACCTAAACTTTCCTCCAGAAAATGACACAAATTTGTTGTTTTTCTATTGAGATTACGTGTAAAATAAAGTAGAAAGTTTTTAGCAACTAAAATACTAATTATTCCTTTCTATAACTTTTTCAGATTGCTTGCTTCTCTCATACCTGTAAATGCTTAGTGTGGTTGTCTTTCTATGTCTAACGGACCAGGTCATTTTTTTTGTTTTCTTGCCTCTTCCTGACCTTATTAATTAAATTCTATGGTATAAATTACGAAAAATGTTTTCATCTTTTTTAATTTATTTCACTATTAATTTATTACGTTTTAAATAAATTTATAAAATCAGGGATCAAAATGCGTTTGAACGTCAATAAAATTTCACTTCATTTCATTTACATTTTGTTTTAGAAATAAATCTACTTGTAAGATTATGAGATTTGTAAATATATCAATTATAAAAGACAGCTTTATTCCCTCATGATTTATTTAACTCGGTTACAGCTTAATTCCATACTTTGTTACTCGCATTAGTTTTTAGTATTCCAAAGCACACAATAATTCATTTTGATAAATGGACATTGTTACAGTGGAAAAGAAGAAATCAAACACATTGAATACTCTGTACAATGTTGATTACTTTACTTATCGGGTCTGAAAACTTGAACAACAATTGAAGTTGCGTTATTATATATTTTGTATATTTATTTCGTGTCAAATATTTACATTCTCAACTCTATACATTTAACTTTAACTCAATCCATTTACAAATTGTTTTTCTTTACGATAGTAAATAAATAATTTATAATGCGTACAAATCAATACATATTTACAAATTATAACACTCGAATATATCAAAGATTTAAATTTTATTATACTATTCATATTTACAAAATCATATCATTTTAAGTTTAGAATATTAATATAAACAAGATGAAACACTTATTCGAGACTTCGGCTCATGTTTTTTTTAACTAGTCAAAAATTTTACGTTTTTATCACGCCCGTCATGTTGCTGTCACTCTAAAAGCTCAAAAGATTTTCAACTCTCCGCAATAAAACTACGAAGATTTTGGCACCGAAAATTTTGTATATTGCTTTATAGTGTTCAGAGACCTCGAAAACGTCGAGAAAAGTCATACAAATTTGGGGTAAAAGTTTTAGAATTTTCGCAAGATTTCAATACTTCGACATTTTAATGCGAGCCGAAGTCGAAAACGACGAGAAAAGTCATAAAAAGTGGGAGTAAAATTTTAAGAATTTTCGCAAGATTTCAATACTTCGGCATTTTAATACGAGCCAAAATAAATGTTATTTGGCTTAAACTTATGGTATTTATGACAACATATTTAATCAATCATTCAAAAGCCTATTTTTTACACCCTTATAACAAAAATTTTTATTTGTGTTGCCCATTGATTTGGTATTTGCCAAAATTAATGTAATTTCTTTTTTCTTTAACCAACTTATGTTAAACAATATAGAAGATGATATATTAATAAATATTACCTTGTTAAATTTGTCCGTCTTGTGACTTCTGAAGAATGATTAAGTAATCCTAATACGACGCGTTTCGGGAACGCATTCC